>JAJJWO010000277.1:0-81142 GCA_021655895.1 Fusarium sp. NRRL 66739
ATAGCTAGCTAGCTAGGTCAGTAGCTAAGAGGGGAAAAAGGGGAAGGGAAGAAAAAGGGGAAAAAGAGGACTTAAATAGGGGAAAAGGGGGAAAAGGCGGTGTCATTCGACAAATTAGCTGTGGCTAGTAATTGTGGTGGCTTAGCTATAAATTCCTCTCCTTAGAGAAGCTTAATAAGGCCCTGATCTGTACGAAACGTACGGACATATATTCGATCCGGCAGTAGGGCAAAAGTGACCTTACATAATTGCTAAGTACCGATGCTAGTTACATGTCTTAGTGTCCAGATCGAACTTTTTAACCGATTATTTCACCCTAGGACCTTACGAACGGCCAGCTAAATATACGGTTTTTTGACCCATTTTAACATCTGGCCACTATTATATCTGTCTTATTCCCGCCAAAATCGCCCTTTTAGGTCTACGGTCAAAAAGCTATATCTTGTCAGCTTGCATAAAAGACCCTATATAGAATAGGTACTTCCCCTCGATGGAGTGACCCTATTAGGCAAGCCCGATAGGTGACCGGATCGAATATGTGTCCGTACGTTTCGTACAGATCAGGGCCTAAGCAAGCTTTTACATTTCATTACATTACATTTAAAGCCGCTACGCTTAATAAGCACAATATTCGTCAAGCTATTGTACTGCACAGATACGGGGAACATGCTATTCTATGTACACCCAGAAACGGCCCAGTCTAGAGTACAATTTCAGGCTCGTTTATGATCCAAAAGTACTGCATACTTTGTAAACTCCTCGTCACTCATGAGCATGTTTATCTCCTCTGGCAATGTCCCCAGCACCAGCTCTACGCCACCATCCTTTCTCATTGGAGAGATAACCAAGAACCTGAACCGCCTATGGCCACGCTCAATCTGTGGTCGCAGGGCTTCCGGGCTGCCCCCGTCAAAAAACGAATCACCAAAAGAGATATCGCTTGGCTGGAACAACATCATGTTGGATATCATGGCGTTCATGTGTTCCAGGCCCATGTTTGCCGTTGCAGGTTTGCTATAGTCCGACATAGATCGCAATAGCGTGAAGGCGTCATGGACCAACGAGGGAGTGATGCGTGCGGCTGCCTCTCTGATCAGACACGCAATATGTGCGACGCTCGTGTCTGGCGAGCAGAGTTCCTCGATGGGCATGGTTGGTCGGTTCATTATGAGTAAGCTGCCCATGTAAGACGACGGTAGCAATGGTGAGAAATAAGGACGACCGTCGATTGGCATCTCCAGAATGGACAGTTGGTCAGGCTGAAACGTGTGGTTTCGCAGTTCCTTGAGCACTCGATAGCGAGATCTGACTGAGGCACGCCAAAAGAATGCTTGCACGATATCAGCAACCGATGGAGAAAGCTTCTTGGCCCCCGGATCTGCCAAAGCTTCCTGTTTGAGTCTATGTACGCTCTCCCCAGAGAGAAGGAACACTGTTGTGTTCAGAGATCGCTCACTAGGGGCAGCTGGCCATACTGGCTGCCCAGGAAATACGGGCGCTGGAGGAAGTGTATGCTGTGAAAGACGAGCATCTTTGACAGGCCCATGGTTTTCATGAAGGGTCATGCCGTTCGTTTGGTTGTTACTCTTGACGCCTTCCTCGGGGGCGAAGGGCAGGAAACCCCAAACGCCAGGATCTACCTCATTGACTGGTTTGGCATACCCTTCTTGCTGCCAAAGAACCTCTGGCAGGCTGTGGTTGAAGCTCTCGGGATCAAACCAGTCGCAAGTCGCCGTTTGATCGCCATCAAGATATCGACAGCATTCAGCCCAGACTCTAAGAGCAACCATGGCACCCACAGCATCGAGACACGTGTGAATCAGGTTGGTAGCCAAGATACACCCGCCCTCGACGAAGTTGGCCTGTGCGACTAGAATATCGGCGGGCATTGATGGGAAAGGCGGACAGTCAAGGACGAGGTCATCACTGAACAAAGATGGAGTGAATCCAGCTTGACGCATTGTTTGGAATGATGGAAGAACGTCAGAAAGATCCTTGTAGACCAGCTGTCGAGGTTTTTCAGATGCTAGCAACGGGTGAGGAGGAATTGTGATGCGGTATTCGCCCTTCTTGTAACCAAATTCATGCTCTGAAGCAAGCATCATCTTCCCACCAAGTTCGGGAATGATTTCGAACGCCCGAGCAAGTCCATCTTGTAGCTTGGCGAATGCCTCTTCAAAGCCGACCCCTGGACGAAGAGCAAAGTAAAGGTTCAGTCCCATGTAGTGGTTAGGGTTGACTGCATCGAACGGGTTCATCTTGGATCCAAGGCGTCGCTTACGCTCAGCGAGGATCCTCTTCATCTTGTCCAGCTCAGTGTTGAAAAATGGGGTGTCTGTACTGCCAGTCGACGCTACTTCACTGGATTTAACAACAGAAACACTCTCCTTGGGCCTTTCTTGTTCCAGAATCTTGACGAGCTGACCAGAAAAGCCGCCCAGAGTTGGGTAAGCGTATAAGTGCCGCGGTGCAAGTTGTTCTTCCAGGCCTGTAACAGCGCGAATGATCTTGATCACCCGGAAGACAAGAAGAGAGTCGAGTCCCAGGTCAAATACATTTTCATCTGGTGAAAATTCCTCGACTTCAGGCAATACCGACTGTAGGATGTGGGCAACCGAGTGCGTAACGGTCTCGATTGAAGTTCTGTCGATGGAAAATGCTTCAAGATCTTCATTCTCGGCTTCCACATCTCTTGAGGCGTAGAAACGCTGTATAAACTCATCGTATAGGTCAAGAGTGGCGCGGCGCTTGATGGTTCTCTTATCTGTCCTAATAAAAGGCTTGTCTGCCTCTGCAAAGGCAATGTATTGTCTCTGCAGCCGGGCTTTTTGAAAGGTAGAGTTGTTGGCTCTCTCGACTATTGCCCATATGCTGTCAAACAACTCGTTGTGTCTTGCCAAGGGGTCTTTCAACTCAATAAGCAGACCTGCTTGAGGTTTTCCAGTTCCAATCATTAGACAGCCTTCGACTGCGGGATGAGTTGTGACCAAAGCCTCAGTGTCCAGAGCAGAAATCTTGTAACCATTGGAGAGAACGACCACATCATCGCTCCTCCCACTGAAAGCCCAAAGATTGGGATTCGTAGGATGTCTGATGTACAGGTCCTTGAGGTTGACAGAGTCAAGGTCGGGAAATGTATAGAAGATTCCTTGGAATAAGGCCCAGTGCTCATTTCGATGAACCCAATGTTCGTATACACCAGGCTGCACCTCTTTGAACTCAAAGCCAGAGTAGGGGTGGAAGGCAAACCAATGCCAATCTTCTCGTGGTACCCAAAGATTTCCAATGAATAGACCTTCTGTTGTGCCTGTCAAGTTGAGGACTCTGATAACCTCGTTCACTTTGGACACAATGAGCGGGCTGACGGGGCCTTGCAAGAAATATCAGCACTGTCAGTCAGGTGGGAGATAGGATGCTTACCACCAGAAGCACAAATAAACTTGGATGTTGAGAACTTGGCCAGGATGTCTGGATTCTCGCCCAGTTCATCGACAAGTGATGGTATCATACTCCAGATATCAATCTTTGCGTGATCTGCTAGGGACTCTATGAGCCCGAGGTTGGGCAAAACACCTGTAGGCCCCAGGATGCAGTGCAGATTGAACAGCGAGGGTATCAGAATGTCCATGATGACACCGGCGCCCTAGAGTTCTTGTGAGTTGTCTCTGACATTGCAGGGTTTTGATAGGTCCACTGACATGACTCATTGGAAATGAGGAATATATCCTGTCCCCTTCATTCCAACCCTCTGTCCACGGAGCCAGGCCCCCGTCCCCTTCAGTAGGCGGAAGTAGTCGCACAGCATCCATAGTACCAATCAAGCCATGGGTCCAGAGAATTGGCTTTGGCACCCCAGTGGTTCCGGATGTGTGTAGTATGCAAAATGGATCGTTGATAGCACTCGAAAATGTCTTGTCAAAGACGAATGGCGCCGTTGATTCAGCATCCATAAGCTCATCAACACTGGGTAGCTCGAGAACCTTCATATACCTTTCCTGGAGAATCCCTTCCACAAGAGGAAGCATTGGCTGCTCGTGCGGCTTGATCCATATGTTGCAGTCAGATGCACTGAGAACGGCTAACGCTCCAGTGACATTGTTTTTGGGTGATAGAAATAGGGCCTATGGCAGGTCCTTTAGCTTACAGACAGGTATGAGATGGAGTATTTCTGCACTTACAGCGCAAGAAGCCTTGACGGCAGCATATGTTAGGAGGATATGTCGAAGGTCGTCTTGCCATATATAAGTTAGACAGCTGTGCCTTTGTTCAAACAACATCAACTTACGTGGTCCAATGTAGGCTAAAGCTTGAATCTTTGGGGCTCGCTTCTGGTCCCCGTCTGTAACTCCATTTGCCGTATCAACATGCTGACGGAGCCACCATGCTGTCTTGTCAACAGCTTTTGCAAAAGCACGAGCAGTGATATTCTGAAAGCTTGGGGAAGCGTCAGAGAAGGTTGCAACGGAATAAACAATACGATCCGGGTCCGTGACAGCAAGACCATCTAGAATGTGAGGGATGAGCCTCCTCCCATAATCTGGCGTATCATTGGCCATAATGGCAAATATGACAATGGATTGCAAGTTTCAGCAAAGGTTGAGCGTCTGCAGTGACCATGTACGTTGGATATGTCAGTTAGTGATCGACGTTTCCACGCAATGGGGAAGGCTGATGCATGTTTTATATGCAAGCCTGCCTCGTGGCCTATTACTGAATCCTTGCAAAATGGCTTAGTACGTCTTTTTGGATCCAGCCAGCTGCTGTCCCCTTACAACATTGTGCTTTAATCAGCTCTGACAAATGTAGAGCCCCAATGCAAGGCCAACAACATCAGATATCTCCGCTTATTGCTCAATCTTCCGCCCACAGACATGTCTCTTGAACCTGGCCTGATACAAGGCTCTATCATGACTAGTGGAACAGACCACCCACTGAAGTACACATACATGCTTATGGAGGCTTAGGTACGACTGCCGCCACCAGCGGTGATACAAGGTTGTGTCTGGCAGCTGCAGGATCGCTAAATGTTCTCATCTAGAAGGTGTCGTGTCGTGTCGTGGCACTCATGAGCTGATCTACATCTTTCCGTAGTATCCGGCATGTCCAAGAGCATGTTTGAGCAGCTAAATCAAGTAACGTTGTATCAAATGTCGTTCTAATTTCAGTGCATCGTTCTTGGACCAATCGTTCGCTTTGTCTTGAACGCGAACAAATCTTACTATACGAAACCCCTAGGGATTGGTTTTGCGAGGTGTGCAAAATAAACTGACTCAATTCCTCTCAATAACCTTCTTCCTTCGGACTATCTCCGAGTTGCAGCATCAGCTTACCTCGGATCCTTCAGTGTTGAAGATTGGTTAGACGTGGTCCGGTGCGACGCGAAATTTGAGCACATTGTTTAATCTCATGGCCAGGCTGTAAGCAATGTGCTCAACTACCAGGGTTGTGAGCATGTAATAAGCCTCGATGTGGGTTATTCTCACACCATAGCAAACACTGCATATCTACACGCCCTTCTAAACCAAGTATCTTCTTTGTCTGACTGATATTTGGGATTCCACGGGCTACTCCGTCTTAGTCTAACCGTGCAGCCCTCATTTGCAAATTCAGTCTGCTCCAAGATTCAATCCATCATCAGATGCCTCGAAGCCTTGGGGAGAATACAGTCTGCCTTGGAGAAAGCTCACATTGTCTAATGCATTCGAAAGAATATTTAACATCTAAACGTTTAACAGTCAAGTTTCTCATCTCGTCATCAGTCAATACATTTCCCTGCCAACAAAACTGGCTCGTCTTTCCTGAAATCAAACCTGTCACGGAAGCTGTGTCACCTGCATAGGCCGTATTCCAGCATATTGGCCAGTCGTATCCTTCCGTCACGAACCGACACGAAATGACTACGTCCACCAAATCTGCCATGGCGGCTTCCATTATAGCGGTCTCCGAATCGACTGTATCGGAAAAGGCTTCGCTTGTGGACTTTGGTCCAGGCCAGCCAACGACGCAGTCTACCGTCACGGATACCTCTTCCAAAATCTTGGATATCATCTTTGAATATGCCTTGAACAAATTCAGTGACAGTAAGTCACGGCTTGAGGCCGGTAGGCCCAAGTTCTTGGCTGTTGTGGACAAGTTCGTTGCCGCCGGGACTCGCATTGAAATGTGTCTTCCCGCATTCCCCTTCAAGTCAGCCAACAAGGCTTACAAGGTTTTTGGTATACTACCTGACAAGGCCGAAGAAATTGCTCTAGATCGACTGAATACAATGTGCATTCGCATTGGGGAGGTCTATGCTCCTGGGGCAACCTGTACTATAATATCCGATGGTGTTGTCTATAATGGTATGCAGAGCCCTTGTTCACAACTCGAGCTGTCCAAGGATCCCTCCAGCTAATATCTTTAGACTTGCTAAGCATTTCGGATCGCGACACGTGGGCGTATGGACAGGCTCTTCGAGAGCTTGCTTCAAACAAGGGCTTTCGACATATCGACTTTTCCAGAATTAAAGACTTGGTTGACTTCCCTCTACCTGCCGAGATGCATGAGATTGCCTATGTCGCAAACGCAACTAACTTCCGACGTACTCTGTTGAACCACTTCGGCAAAGACGACATTGACATCGACCACGAGATTGAGAACGATCCCGATATCAAGATGACATACCTCGGATACCGCAGGTTCCTCGAGTCCGACCTCAAGCATATCTTCCCAGTTGGCAATGGCCGAACAAACAACGGCTACAGGAGGGACGTCCGATATCTCGCCAAACAGATGCTGATTCGTGGATATGTAAGTGGCATATACCATAACACCTACAAAGATTCTTTGCTCATGCTTGACCTCTATTAAACAGGCCTTCGCAGCCGCCGTCAAAAACGGGTTTCCAAACCACCTGCGACTCTCTATTCATCAATCAACTGGCGAACAAAAGATTTCCATGAGCTTGCTCAACACCAAGACGGGCTTCACTACTCCTTGGCACTGTTGTGTTGCTCTCATGGCGAATGGCGAGTGGACGAGTGCTCCCATGGGTGAGTACCAAAAGACTCCCAACATGAAGATCGTCTATGAGGACGGCCGTCCGAGCTACTTTCAGGAGGTTGTCGGCAAGGTTGGCAGCGATAAAATTCCAACAACAGACCTCGTCATGGTCTCTAGCAGCAAGGGCCTAGACGAGCCGCAAAAGGTCAAACCCACAGCAACAGTTACTTCCTCCTTGACAGTGGAAGAGGAAGAGAAGCTCACTATCATTGCCAAGTCTGTATCGGCAACTGAGTTCAAAGACAAAGACGGCCAACTGTTCAATCCTTTCTCTGAAGCTGGCAACCCTCTCCTCGACCCTAACTCATCCAAGTTCAGCATTGCGGCATGGCTTCAGGCAGTCATGAACATCACATCTAGGGATCCCCAAAGGTACCCCAAGGGTGTTGCTGGCGTGGCCTACAGAGATCTATCGGCTCACGGCGTAGGAGAAGGCGTGGGTTACCAGAAGACATTCGGAAACTACCCGCTAGAGCTTGTCAAGTTTGCAAGGAAACTTGTAAGCCAGGGCGAGTCGGCCAAGGTACAAATCCTGAAAGATTTTGATGGCTTGGTCAAGAGTGGAGAAATGCTTCTGGTCCTTGGCAGGCCAGGGAGGTAAGTCAAGTCGTCTTGATCAACTTGACCTCTTCAGCAACTTGAATGCTGACACCTCGCTCAGTGGCTGCTCAACATTCCTAAAGACCATCGCTGGGGAGACTCATGGTTTCAAGATTGGGGAGGATTCTTATCTGAACTACCAAGGCATTCCACGAGACAAGATGCACAGAGAGTTTAGAGGAGAGTGCATTTACCAAGACGAAGCCGACGCACACATCCCGCAGTTGACTGTGGGACAGACACTCGAATTTGCTGGGCGTGCAAGAGTATGATGATGTGAAGAATGGTTCTGTGTAGTTAACTTGACTGATTTTCTGCAAAGGCTCCCCGTACACTGATAGATGGTATAAGTCGCAAGGTATTTAATCTCTCTAGTGCTTCGTTAAATCATGCTGCGGTAGTCGTGACTAACATGGCCGGGCTTTGTAGACGTACGTCACGCACTTGCGTGATGTTGTAATGGCGGCCTTTGGCCTAAGCCATACTGTCGATACGATTGTACGTACATGGTTTTCTTGTGGTTGGCCAGGTAGCTTCGATTGACATGTATCTCAGGTTGGCAATGACTTTATCCGAGGAGTGTCTGGCGGTGAGCGCAAACGTGTGAGCATCGCAGAAGCGTAAGTTAGCAAGACGAGAGACGAGATGACTTGTTCTAGCCATATATGCTCACTGCTGGTATAGTGCTATGGGAGGCAGTGCCCTGCAATGTTGGGACAATAGCACGCGCGGGCTTGACAGCGCCACTGCTCTTGAATTCGTACGAACACTTCGAGCCTCGACGAAACTTACAGGGTCTACCGCCCTCGTTACTATCTATCAAGCCTCGCAGTCTATCTATGATGTATATCCAGTTCTTATACTCATCAGGCATGTGGACTCGCTGACGTCGACAGGTGTTTGATAAAGTAGCTCTTCTTTACGAGGGCCGCCAAATCTACTTTGGAGATATTCATTCCGCGAAAGAGTTCTTTGTCAATCTGGGCTTTGAATGTCCGCAGCGGCAGGTAACGTCAGATTTCCTCACTTCCTTGACCAATCCATCAGAGAGAATGGTTCGCCCTGGCTTCGAAGGGAAGACGCCTTCTACGCCAGATGAGTTTGCGGCAATTTGGAAGCATAGCCAAGACCGAGCACGCCTGCTACGAGAAATCACAGAATTTGACAAAGAGCATCCTCTTGGAGGGCCAGGGCTGGAGAAGTTCAAGGAGTTTCGCAAGGCCGTCAAAGCAACTTCACAGTAAGTTACAGCTGACTTGTTGATATGCACCCAATAACATTAATAACTTCAACTCAGGCGCGCCAAGTCTCCCTACGTCTTATCAATCCCGCAGCAGGTGGCGCTCTGTGTTAGACGAGGGTTTCAATGCCTGAAATCAAACATGTCCCTTGTTATTACCGGCGCCTTCTTCAACGCAGTCATGGCATTGGTGGTCGGGAGCATGTTCTACAATCTTCCCAACGACACAAGTGCCCTATACAGTCGCGGAGCACTGCTTTTCTTTGCAATTCTGCTGGCATCCTTTGCCAGTGCACTCGAGGTCTGTTTGTTGGGTTGTCATGAAAGGGTACAAGACTGACATGTACCAGATCATGACTCTGTATGCACAGCGACCTATTATCGAGAAACACACCAAATATGCCTTCTATCACCCGTTCACAGAGGGAGTTGGTACGTCTAGCACTCATAGGCTATGTCAAAATTCTGACTTCTCTAAGCTTCCATGATCTGTGACCTACCCAACAAAATCCTTACATCTCTTTTCTTCAATCTAGTTCTCTACTTCTTGACAAACCTCCGACGCACCCCGAGACACTTCTTCGTCTTTCTGCTTTTCACCTTCACCTGTACCCTGACAATGTCGATGTACTTTCGTTGCATTGGTGCTTTATCTCGCTCACTCCCAGAGGTGAGACGATGTCCTGTTACCTGGAATATATTATGCCAATGCTGATACTACCAGGCCCTGGCTCCCGCCTCTCTCTTCAGCCTCGCCCTCGCAATTTATACAGGCTTCTCAATTCCAATCAAGGATATGGTTCCATGGTTTCGCTGGCTCAACTACCTCAACGTATTGTCACTACGATAAAATACAAGAACAAAATGCTGACACGCTTTAGCCCGTTGCCTATGCCTTTGAAGCACTTATGATCAATGAGGTAACTACAGGACACAACACATGCGAGATGTTGAGTCATCCAGACCTGACCATGCAAAATAGTTCCACGATCGGACAATCGAATGCTCCAAGTTTGTTCCAGAGGGCCCAGGCTACGATGGAGCTTCCCCTGAAGAGAGAGTTTGTGTAACTACAGGGGCTACTGCAGGAGCAAGCTTCGTCGACGGAGACACTTATCTGGCTGTCAATTTTGGCTACACTTATGATCACCTGTGGAGGTAAGTACTCCCTCCCAAGCTCGCAACAATAGGAGCTGAATGATGTATCCCGAATACCTTACTAAAGATTACCATTAGAAACCTGGGTGTCATGGTTGCGTTAATGGCGTTTGGCTGCGCAGTATACCTACTAGCCACCGAGTATATCTCTGCAAAAAAGTCAAAGGGTGAAGTCTTGATCTTCCGACGAGGCCACATGCCATATCTACAGTCAAAGGCAGACGAAGAAGCCAACTCTAATCACACAAACGCCATTGGCATATTGGCCAACGAAAAGGAAGCGCCATCCACCCCTGGTGGTCTCCAAGAGCAGACAGCAGTTTTCCAATGGAGTAACCTGAGCTACGACATCAAAGTCAAGAAAGAGACGCGAAGGCTTTTGGATCAGATCGATGGTTGGGTTCAGCCTGGGACTTTAACAGCACTAATGGTATGTCTTCTCATCGGATGGATTTGGGAGTTATGGTTGACGACCTAATCAGGGCGTAACTGGTGCCGGTAAAACTACCTTGCTTGATGTCCTTGCTAACCGCGCAAATATCGGTGTCGTCGAGGGACAATTCCTCATTAATGGCCGACCTCGAGATACGGGCTTTCAACGTAAGACAGGATACGTCCAACAGCAAGACTTGCATCTAGCCACCGCCACTGTTAGAGAGGCCTTGAGGTTTAGTGCACTTCTACGGCAGCCAAGGACTACGTCGTACAAGGACAAGTTGGAATATGTGGAGAAAGTGATTAACACTCTTGAGATGAGTTCTTACGCTGATGCTATCGTTGGCGTGCCTGGAGAGGGTAAGTGTCAAGACAAGTAGGCCCATTTAACAAGGACATATTTGTCCTGACAGGTCAACAGGACTGAACATCGAGCAACGAAAACGCCTGACAATTGGCGTTGAACTCGCCGCCAAACCTGCTTTGCTGTTGTTCCTCGATGAACCAACCTCAGGTCAGTGTGTTTAATTATAGCCAACCTTTACTCCCACTAACGGAGGATGGATCTATAGGCCTCGATAGCCAGACTGCTTGGTCAATCTGCCAACTACTTCGAAGGCTTGCAGACAATGGCCAAGCCATTCTTTGCACCATTCACCAGCCATCCGCTCACTTGTTCCAAGTATTTGACCGTCTACTATTTCTAGCCATGGGGGGTAAAACCCTGTATTTTGGTGACATCGGTGTGTCTTCCCAGGCCGTGACAAGTTACTTCGAACGTCATGGAGCGCGGCCATGCGGTCCAGGCGAGAACCCAGCCGAGTGGATTCTTGAAGTGACTGGTCCTGCAAGTGAGCAGGACTGGCCAGTAGTCTGGAACGAGTCGGCCGAGCGTCAAGATGTCAAGACAGAACTTGATAGGAAGAAGCAAGATCTCTCTAAACAGACGATTTGCGTAACAAACTCAAGTGACACCGACACACTCCGGCCATTTGCAGCGCCATTTGCAACCCAACTTTCTGTTGTCCTCAAGAGGGTATTCCAACAATATTGGCGCACCCCTTCATACCTCTACTCCAAGGTTGCTCTCTGTCTACTAAGTGTAAGTGACGGTCCACGTTATCAGATATAGATCTAACATCAGACTAGGCACTGTTCATCGGATTCTCCTTCTGGAAGATGCCCAACTCACTTCAGGGGTTGCAAAACCAGATGTATGCCATCTTTATGCTCCTGGTAATCTTTGCAAACGTCTGTTCGCAAATCATGCCACACTACGATTCTCAGAGGACACTCTACCAAGCCAGGGAGAGTCCATCCAAGACATACTCGTGGCAAGTATTTGTCCTGTCCAACATTTTGGTTGAAATCCCCTGGAACTCACTATCGGCACTTTTCATATTTGTGTCCTGGTATTACCCGATAGGCCTTCGTTACAATACTTTGGAGGCAAACGAAGGTCCTGAGAGGGAAGCGCTCATGTTCTTGTTCATTCTCGCGTTTTTGAACTTTGCTGGAACTTTCACCAACATGATCATGTCTGCAGTGGACTCTGTTGAGGCTGCTGGAAACTTGACCAATTTGCTGCATTCTTTGTCTCTGATATTCTGCGGGTATGTCCGATTCCAACAAAGCAACTCATGTGGTGCATCAACTAACATCCTCTCAGCGTTCTGGTCTCGCCACATGCAATGCCTGGCTTCTGGATCTTCATGTACAGGGTATCTCCCTTCACCTACTTCTTTTCTGGCGTCTTGTCCGTCGGCCTGGGCAACTCGCACATTGCGTGTTCTCCGGAGGAGTACTTGCATTTCTCGCCGCCATCGTCGCTGAACTGCTCTACCTATCTCGCACCTTACATCGAGGCCTTTGACGGTTACCTAACACCAGAGAGCATGGGCTCAACTAGTGAATGTGTTTTCTGTAGTGGCAACGACACCAACGTCTTCCTCGAGAGAGTGAGCGCACATTACGGACATCGTTGGAGGAACTTTGGCATCTTCTTGGTTTACATCATCTTCAACATGGTGGCGGCAACTGGGTTCTTTTGGCTGACAAAGGTACCTAAGAGGAAGTGAACCAAGGTTTGAAGGCGAGATGAAACAGGAATGGGGATGGAGAGGGTAGACTCGTCATATTGAATCAATTGTTCTACTGCTTCTATGATTACAACTTAACCACTCGAGATGAGATGGAAGTCTTGGCCCTCTGGTAGTCCTCTCCTAGTCTTGACATAGGGCCCTGCTCATCAACCCTTGACTCCAAATCTCGCATATGCTTCCGTTGACCATTGAGAGTGAGGTGGCTGACTCCCGAGTCTGTCTCCCATTCAGGTCGCAAAGTCCCATCATCCCCAACACGAGTCTTTCCCCGGGCACCGCATGTACCGCATTCGATCTCGCTGTCCTTGCCTAACTGAATGACGCGCAGGTGGCAGTAGGGGCATGCTCCCTCTAGTTCCGGTCCCAGGTATGTAGCTGTGCCCATCGGCTTGTTCAGCTGACTGGCTACCCTTTGGCCCAATAGGGCAGCACGAGCAACTGTCTTGTCTTTGTTAATAAGAACCGACCCTGGACTGCCAACGCCTGGAATGACGATTTGGTCGACAGTAGTGGCCTGCAACGGATAGACTGTCTGATGAAGGGCCACCAAGCCCAAGCTCCATTGTTCTGGCATTTCGGCGCCACTGCCGGCCACGACTATGAACCCTGACACACGGGGCTTGACTAGACGCGGGTCTACATTCTTCAAGGGGCTCAATCTGGCTCCTTTCGTTGGTTCATAATCAAGCGCTATGCAGACCTGGGCGTGCGGACCGAGGATGCCGTCTACCAAAGTCTTGAGACAACCAGGTGGCATGTGAGAGTAAACTGGCGTTGATATTATGATTGCATCGGCGTCCATTATGGCGTCGTAAACTTTCTGGCGGTCGTCGGGGTCGTCTTGTCCAGGGTCATCTGGGTTGGTAGCCACCGCCTGGGGTAGGAGAGAAGAAGGGAGTGGTCTAGCATATCTGGGCAAACGCAGCTCGGGAACCCGAATTATAGACGTTGTGGCACCGGGCGATGAATTTTCTGCTTCACGAAGAGCAGCGTCGAGAAGGATTTCCGAGTTGCCATAGCGGCTGCCAGCTGAGAGTCCAAGGATATGCATAATATGATTCAAAAAAGATTATACACTGAGTGCAAGGTACTAGGTATAGAAGAGGAATGACAAATATGATGGCTCGCTCGCAGAGGGCTGGGGCCTCTTTAAATATCCCTAGTATGTGGATCTTGAACCATAGGCCGAGTCTGGTGCCTAAGCTCGGTGAGCCCGGTAGCCGATACAATAGAACATAGACGAGTTATACGGTAGGGAGCTCTTGGCAAGTTGACTGCGTGGAAATGCTTGCACGTTATGTTGAGTTCCGAGTCTTGACTCTTATGCTTCCTCGATCTCCGTGGATTCAGGCTCCATTCTGTCTGGGCCGAAGTCGTCCAGACTTCGTGAACGCATGAGTCTTGAAATAATATAGCAGAGACCGTAGAACTGACATGCGTGGGCTTGGTCGTCGCGGCAATCATCCTGGACCTTGTAACCCCGCATCCGAACTTGCGGAGGTAGATCGCGCATCTCGTGAGATTAAGCCGACGGACGTCTCGGCACAAGGATCGAATTCTGCTTGTCAGTCGGCAAATCGAGGGGGCTGTGGTTGAGTAATGCTATATTAGAAAGATATATCTATCTATTCGACCTGTTAGTATTTGTAAAGCGTATATACTTGCTGACTTGGTATTGGTTTTCCGTATCTACCTAGCTGTTCTCAAGCTTTATATATCCTTGGCTGTGCGCTTCTCCAGAGCTTGAATCACATCGAAACGGCCGCCAACGCCATTGCAATCAATCAACCTAAACAGGAAAGTCTTGACACGTTGCAGCCATAGGACACAGACCACATGGGAAATGAATACGAGATCCTCACCGGTAGCAGCTGGAAGCGGCCGGTAAATATTTTATACGAGTGCTACCATAAAACTCTCAGAGCCAATAAGAACCGCTAGCATTAGTTCATCGGCAACGCTTTGCTACAAGATCCTCAATAGGACAGCTGAGTCTAGTCAAGATAGTGAACCACGAATGATAGCAAGATGAAATACAATGAAATGGGACTAAAACCTTCTCATCAAACAATGCTGAGGGGGAGTAAACTGTGTCTTTGTTCGGGAACGGGCGCCAATTTTGTCCGTCGGAGGTTAGACATGTCCTACCCAAGAGTACGCGTAAGCAACGAAATGCGGCGTCCAAACCTCAGATAAGCTTACATATGCCTCTCCTTTCTCGTAATTATGGAGTTTCTCCCTGCTCTCGTCAGTTTCATCCTCTGCCATTCACGCCGAACAACATCCAACTTTGACTGTCACTCATGGTGCTCGCTTCACTGCGTAATTTACGCTCGCAATGGTTTCCTCCTAAGCCGTTATTTACAGAGCAACATGTGCCAGCGCAGAATGGTCGGGTTTTCATAGTGACAGGCGGAAACGCCGGGATCGGATACGAGCTTGTAAAAATGTTATATGCCACGGGAGCCACTATTTACATGGCATCACGATCACAGGTAGTGACAGAAAGCTATTTCTCCTCTCGATGAATAAAGTGTCTAATGATCTTCACTCTCTCTAGGAACGTGCGGAACGTGCTATAAAGGACCTCACAACTGGTGGTACACAGCCGACGAACCCAGGCATTATCAAGTTTTTGCATTTGGATCTGAACGACCTTGAGAGCGTCAAACTTTCTGCAGAGACCTTTGCTCAACTAGAGCAAAGGCTGGATGTTCTCTGGAACAACGCCGGTACTGGAGCCCTCAACGTTGATATTGGAGCCAGAACAAAGCAGGGTCTTGAGGCTATGATTGGAATACACTGCGTTGCAGTCTTGCTCTTTACCCAGCTTCTTATCCCTCAAATGCGTGCAGCCGTAGCCTCGTCACGCAAAGGTGCCGTTCGTGTGGTCTGGACATCCAGTTTCTTGGGTGAGGCCTCATCGCCAACCAACGGCATCGAGTTCGAGCTTCTGGACCAAGGCACGTCTGATCGCACGCGTAATTACGCCGTTTCAAAGGTAGGAAACTGGATATTGGGTCGCGAGATGGCGTCCCGTTACGCTGAAGACGAAATTGTCAGCATCATTCAAAACCCTGGCAATCTAAAGGCGGGCTCATATGCTGGTACTCCAGTCGTTGCAATGTTCTTCATCAAGCCGTTACTCCATGATGCCAAGTATGGAGCCTACACCGAGCTCTTCTCTGGCCTGTCGCCCGATATTACTCTTGAGCATAACGGGTCATATGTCATTCCCTGGGGCCGGATACGGTCAGATGAGGATTGCCCACGCAGAGATATCATTCATGCTATGACTCCACGATCGCAAGGCGGGCTAGGACTTCCTGGCAAGTTCTGGGACTGGTGTGAGAGACAGGTTCAGCCATTTATCGGGTGAATGAGGTATGATGCCGACTTAGATCGTTTGGCACGCAAGAGCCCATGACCACGGCTTTTGGATCACTTACGAGTTATGAACGTTATGAACAGCTACGGATTCGATCATCACCGGTGTACGTACTAAAGGAGTTAGTTTCAAGACTGTTGGTGAGTGAGGGTTAAGCGCGATACCACAAATATTACAAATATTCGAAACTTATGCCTATTTATATAATTATCTAATCCCAAACAAAGTATATCACTGGCTCAGCGACAACCCATTCTGTATCTCAAAGGCCTGAAACAATATCATCAAATAGCTTCTCCGTGAAATCCCAAA
The DNA here is from genome assembly GCA_021655895.1 of Fusarium sp. NRRL 66739. NCBI lineage: Eukaryota > Fungi > Ascomycota > Sordariomycetes > Hypocreales > Nectriaceae > Fusarium > Fusarium sp. NRRL 66739. The sequence continues at coordinate 16,277 of JAJJWO010000277.1, forward strand.
GAATGGAACTGTAGTCCGGCGCAAAGGTAAGCCCAGTCCACCACGTGCTGCGGTAGCCTTGGAGAGAATAGAGCTTGTTGTAAAAGCCATCTTTCAACTCTTTGGCACAGACCTTGGGTACAACCTTTCCGTGTGAGAGCGCTCTAATAATGTCAGGGTCGTTGACGTTGTATGTGCCCGCACTCTTGATATTCTTGAAAGTAGTGTGAATCAAGGCCTTGGCCTCATCAAGGGTGACTCCGTCGCGGCCAATAACACGAGTGGTCCATAGATCTGCTTGTCCAGCACGATCGAATGAGTCGACAAAGTTGCCGCTAGGAAGGTAATAGTCTGTTTGGTTGTCCAATGCATTGCGAATGCCGGTTGTCTTGGAGGGGAGGCCTGTATTGCTGATGATGCCAACGAATAGACTCTCCCATGAGAACTTGGAGAAGAGGCCCTTCTCCTTCTTATCGAGGTCCCATGTGCCGACATTGTCTGGTGAAGGAGTTGCTGCGATCAATAGCTTCTTGGCCTTTACGTGCTTGACTCCGTGCGGTGTCTGTACAGACAGTTGTACACCATCTGCAGTGCGACTGGTCCAAGAAACAGTACTATCAAGAAGCACATCGTCTTTAATAAGATCCAAGACTCGGTCGTAGAGTGTTTCTGATGAATGGGTTTGTGGCCACTTGAAACCTGGGCCGGTCACACCTAGGCCGAAAGCATCAATCTGGGGATGTCCAGCCACAGCCATAACGGACCAGGTTGGTGTCTCGAGGGCGTTGGATAGCCAAAGGAGATTGCGCAGTATTGTCAGTGAGCCGCTTAGGTTGTGCTTCTTGAGGAATTCTCCAAAGGGCAGAAGAAGATCTTGGGGCACTTCTCCGTGTTGAAAATAACCATCGGCAAACCAAGACTGGTACTTTTTGGCAAATATACCGTATTTGGTTAGCCCGGTAATAGCATCGATGGCACCATAATCGACATTGACCTTCTTGCCAGTGTTGAAATCCACGTTCTCGGTAGCGAAGACGAGGTTCATTTCTGCTGTCAAGTCCGGATCGATCAAGCCAACGTTGAAGCGTTTAAAGAAGGCGGTGGTAGTCTTTCGGTCGAGATATGCTTGGACGCCGTAGTTGATTGGGCTCTGACCTTTGCCTGGACTGTAGGCATGAACATGGCCACCCTGTTGATAGACACATATATCAGTCATCTGGAATAGCATCTCGAAGGGCTCGGCCACTTACAAGCCTGTTCTGCTTCTCAATGACAAGGACCTTTTTACCATAATCCTCTCGGAGTCTGACGGCAGCGTAAGAGCCAGTTGCACCGCCGCCAATGATGGCGACATCAACCTCAATCTGATCAGAGCTAGGCGTTGCCAAGATCCCTTGGCCAGTCAAGGCCAGGGTAGCCAACCAGCCATTCAGTTTCATCTTGCCGCGGACTGAGGAATGGACGAGTAGCAAGCAAGAAGTATGCGGTTGAGGGGAGGAGAGACTGTCTCCTCAATTCTGGGCTTGCCATAGCCTTATATTAGAATACTATTTAACAAGCTTTGCACTTGAGTTCTGATATGGGCGTTCAATATTCAATCAAGGGTCAGTGTACAGATCAAACACCGGCATTTCATAATATCGTGCGACAAAGCGCACGCTCAGTCGATCAATGCGGTAATTAACCGTTGATCGATATCAAACGTTGAATCTTAAATTTGGTATTTGAAGTCGATCCGGCACGCTCGGGAGGTCGAGAGTTTACTATGGTGCCACCAAAAAGTAATTTTAGGAAATTCAGGGGGTTTAACCAAGCTATGAGATGTTCTTAAACAACAGATAAGATGTATCGGGGTCTAATGGAATACCCTTAGCAATGGAATACCTATTTAAAAGTGGGTCTAGGTGGGTCTTAGCGCCAAAATGTATGCCTCTTATTGGCTTAATTTAAATATATCTATAGGTCTACTAAAGATAGAAAAAGCTTCCCTATTGGCCTAAAAAGGTCCCCTATAAGGCATTACTTTATTCCGTGCCGAATTATTGGCTTATGCATATACCCCTATAGCTGCTACTGACTGTAGAATTTAGAGATTAAAGGTTTAAATCTCTCTTCCTTGGCCTCTTTAGCTGCATTTTTTGCCCTCTTATATGCCTAAATAATATCCTTAATTATAATATATAGCTTATTTAGGTCAATAGGCATTATAGGCCCACTTTTAACTGACATTAAGTCTTAAATTTATACATTTAGCTAAGTATTTTCTTGCTTTAAGTGGGCCAATTGGAAGCCATAGTCATCAAGGGCTTTCCCTACTTTTTTAAAATGAAGATATATAGAGGGGCTATTACAGAAGGGTGCCCCTATTAAATACCCTATTTAGGGAAAGTGCTTATGTGGCTTTATTTACGCGAGCCAATAAGAGGCACGCATTTGGGCGCTAAGACCCACCTAGACCCACTTTTGAATAGGTATTCCATTGCTATGGGTATTCCATTAGACCCCGACACATCTTAATTAGTCCGAGGGCTTTTAACTGCAGCAGAGGTACGGATAATTTGATCCCTCAAGGATCCAACCTCGATTATCCCTGTTCCAAAGCGCCCTGCTCAGCCCTAACAAACACATAGCCAATTGCAACGTTTGTGACCCTGACAAGCTTGCTATCCTCGATATCCAGGATAAATTCGTCCTCTGTCCCTGTAAACCCAACATTCGTCCAGGAAAAGGTGTTGTCGAACAAACCGCCATCACCACCCTCTGCAGCGGCACGGGCCTGAGGCGGTGGCGGGTATACAGACACTTGTCGGAACGCGACCGAGAAGCTTCCCTTGATCTTGTATAGAGAAGCCAGAGACCGGGAGCCGGAGTAGAGGCCAGTTGGGTACAGGCGCGCTGAAGAAGAGCCCTCGAGCGCGTCAGACCCGTTGATGAAAAATGCTGTTAGGTTGAGGCCGGGCCCATCTTTGTTGACATGCAGAGTCATGTTGGTGGTTTCAGAGCCTTCAACAACGAATGTGCCGGTGAGATGCTTCTCAGCATTTTCAGCCGCAGCATATTCGGCGGCTGGAATAAAGGTCTCGCCGACGATATCACGAAGTGGCCAGCGAGCTGAAGATGCCGTACTCCCAGAAATCATGATGGAGAACCCAATACCATGGTCCGGTGAAAGGGCAAAGATGGCCGTATAGTCGCCAGTGCCTCCGGCCTTAATGTATAGGTCTGATACACGGGTACGATTCGAGTCTGGTCCCACGGGAAGTGAAAGACGCGTAATCTCCCAGGGTGCACCGACAAGCTCAACGAGGCTGCCCGTGCTACTGCGAGGTTTCATCCACTCTCTGATAGTAGCGGGTGAGAGTAGCTCGGAATTTAAGATCGAAAGTCCAAGGGTGCGAAGATCTTTGGGGGTACTATATACACCACCAGATCTACTAAACGTCAGGTTGCGTATTATAAGCTGGCAAAGAGACTTACCCTGCAACAAGTGGTCTATCAATTCCCCATGATTCGGAAATCTCTGTGCCAAGGACTGTGCGGTTAACAGCATCGATGTCTGCGCCATTTGGCACTGTCCCCGACGACGAGTTCATGCCCAAAGGCTCAAAGAGGATGTCTCTTATAGCATCCTTATACTCTTGTCCGGTAAGGCGCTCGAGTACGAGTGTGAGGATGCCAAACCCAGCATCTGAATAGATTGCATTTCGGTATGGAGCAATTACCGGATACTGCTCATCGCGCATGTATTTGAGAAACGCTAGCAATTGGTTAACAAAGGAGCTGCCAAGGCCCTAAGGTAAAGATTACCTGGACGGTCATCGCCCAGCGGATCGGCCTCTTCTCTTTCTGTCAAGTAATCTGAAGCAAAGTAAGCTTGAGCTCATACCACTATGGAAGGACAAGCCACTTACCACTAGCACCTCCAGAACCAGCTTGATGCGCTGCAAGTGCACCCACTGTGATTTCGTTCCAGTCGATCCTCTGGATGGGGTTGCTGGAAGAGTTGCCCGCAAGCTCGGGTAGAAAGACAGTAACAGGATGGCTGAAGATCTCGATGCCCGCCTTGGCAATGAGAGCGTAAACGGTAAGCGCCTTGGTCACGCTGCCTGTCCTAAAGATTGTGTCCTCGCTCAGCTTCCCCTTTGTGAGTGCCTGCTTGTTTGCTTCGCCAACATGGTTGAAGCTGTAGATGGACTGATTAGTCGCGGCTGAGAAAACATCGACTGTAAAGATGAGGTCGGTCTTGTTGAGAGCGCCAGCCTCAAACAGCCCTTCAACGAGCGAAGGGAACTTGTCCTTGGCGTCGTCAAGGAAGCTTGACTCCGAGAAATCAAAATTGGAGAGAAACGAGGGACCGATGAGGGGGACGTCGTCGGAAGCAATGATACGTGCTGCTGCACAACCAGCAGCATAAGCGGCGTAGAACAAATTTGATAGCATGTACATGTTGTAGAGAAGGCGGTGTGATGCAAAGCTTGGTTTTGACTCACAATTTGTGGCAGCTTGAGCCTTTTTGTAAGCAATATATCCAAGAGCTCTTTCAGGAATCTTGCCATGCAGAAGCTGTTGTCTGAAATGCTGCATATAGCTGCCATGCCATGCCTGCTGACGCCAATGGCTTGGATCTGGCATTGGCAGCGGCGCGTTTGTACCCTAGAGGGTATAGCGCCATAAATCAGGCATAAAGGTAAAACCAACGCAGCGAGCCGTTTCTCCAAATGGAGTAATAACCAGGCTTCCAGGTCAATTGTCTTGTTTATATCGAGACCTCACATTGGCCCGTTAGCACTGCCTCTCTGAGACATTCGAGTTTCTGAAAAGACACGCAGTTCTACCCTTTATGCCCATTTAATCAGTTCGTGGCGCAGACCTCTTGGCATAAGCGCAACCACGTACGTACCTAGGTAAGGAGACTTATCAACATCCAAAAATGCTGGGCGAATGATACCAGCCACGTGATGACCGCGCCCAACTCAAGAGGCCTGGCCACTGGGACACAATCTTAGTTCTCATCTACTATCACGGTTATATCTCTCATCGCCACTGGGTTGGTTTGTCAGCACCCTTGAGGCCTTGACCATGGTCCGACCACTCTGAGTCGCTACTCGGCTTCTCAGACTTCTTTAGTCTTTCAGTCTCAGCAGCATCCATTTTCTTCCAGTAAAGTCCTACAGCTACGTTTATATACGCAAGGCACGCAACAACATGTGCATATCGCTCTAGAAGAACAAAATTGATTGATATGACCAAGGTAAAACCAAAAAGAAATATGGGTTTCTTGCCTAGCGTAGGGTCTAGGAAGCCCGTACGTTGCTTAGTTCGACTAGAAATCAAGTTAAGAAGTATGTATCTTATGCTGAACGCTTCACGTTGCCTGCATTGACCAAAAACTCAATCGGTCACTAAACAACAAAAGAAATCCCGGTTGCATATCCACGCAGGGACTTGTGTAGTAATGAGAGGCTGAGAGTATTAGTGTTGTTCCACCCACACCACATTGATCATGCCGACGATACTACTCTAGTGGAGATAAGCAGGACCCCGGCAATTACCTGGGCTCTTGGCAGATGACGATAAAAAGACCAGTATTACAGGCCCTGACCCTATAATGCGCCGTTTCGTCTCGAAGACCGGGAAAGAGACGACCGCCGTGAACTGATCCTAGCGAGTTGAGACAGCCAGCCAGGACTCAAGTTGACGCTGACGGTTGGCTGTTGCAGCCATTCCCAGGAACTTTGTATGAAGTGCTATGCTCCTCTAAGAACTGGACGCAGATCTTCTTAGCCTCTTGTGCTATAGCTTCGAGAAAGTGCGGAGAAACACAGAGTAGTATTTGGCTACTCGTGTAGCTAAAACCTAAAATATATTTTAAATGTCTCGTTACACTAATTACTGTACTGTACTTCCCAGTTGCTGAGGGTAACCCCATAGTGTCTGTGGATACAGAGTCAAGTGCTCTTCTCCACATTGTTCATCTGAGGCTCCATACTCAACGGCTTTTACTCGGCTCTGTTGCGCTCGCTTGCTTGCGCCGACCGTTTTATAGCCTCGGCATGATGAATATCTGATGGAAATCAGCAGTTGCTGGAAAATGCCTTGGTAGGTCTGGGCAATTATATCATTATATCCACTTCCTTGCCAATAAGCAAACTCCTTCTAGCACTGAACCGTTCTTGGTAGCCAGCTAGGCATTTCGCTACCGTTAGCTCGGCCCTGTGGCTGCTTGTATTCTCTTTGAGAGGCTAACTGTCGTCTTTTTCTACCAAACATTCGACTTCTCCGCCTACATATGTTCTATCGGACCGGTAGATACAAGCTGCTCACTGGCTCACTAACTTGGTTAACTGGTGATATGACTTCCAAACAAGACAAGATCTGCTCTCAACCGCACGACTATACCTCATCTAGTGACGTATCGGACCGATACCGGGTTCGCCTATGTTGTTTTGGCGATTCCAACAAGACTTCTCCCCGCATTTTAAGCAACGGTCATAGAATATCGGTCCGACAATCCTTTTGACCTGTTCATCTCATTGGCCCGCATAGACTGGAAACCCTGGAACCCCAGCATCTTCCCCCAATGGCCGTGGTATTTCCCCATGTTTATGACTTCAATCTTCTCCAGATCGGCATCATGCCAAGCGGAGAAAATGTGGAGAGACACTCTGCTGGTAACTCATACCCGAAGCTCCGGACCATATGATTAACTTGTCGTGAATTCGATCGTGTACTCGCACGTATATAAGACGTCTATAGCCCGCCCACGATGTGAAAGGAATCAACTCAGGTGCCTTCTCTTCTCAAGCCTTCCAACCAAAGCATCATGAGGAGCCTCATCTTGTCGGCCGTTCTCGGTCTTGCCGCCGCCCAGTCTACTACGACTGTTACCGTTCCCACCGGCATTCCTATTTCCGGAGACTACAATGGCACCTACCGTCCTCAGGTCCATTTCTCCCCTCCTCAGCATTTCATGAACGACCCCAATGGCATGTTCCGAGACGCCGATGGCCTGTGGCACTTGTACTATCAGTACAACCCCAAGCAACTGGTTGCCGGTAACCAGCACTGGGGTCACGCGACATCAAAGGATCTCTACCACTGGGACAACCAGCCCATCGCTATCTTCCCCCCCGAGGATGACGTCTGGGTCTTTTCTGGAAGTGCCGTTGTCGATGTGAACAACACATCCGGCTTCTTCCCCGACCAGGACAACGGTGTTGTTGCAATCTACGTAAGTCATAGAAATAAAAGGAAATTGGAAAAATTGTTAATATCACGATACAGACCCTGTCATCACCGACCAACCAGACTCAGGCTATCGCCTACTCGCGAGATGGAGGCTACACTTTCGAGCCTTATGCTGACAACCCCGTCATCGACAGCACCTCGACCCAGTTCCGCGACCCCAAGGTCATCCGCTATGATGACACCTGGGTCATGGTCGTTGCCTACCCCCAAGACTTTGAAATTGGTATCTTCACTTCGCCTGATCTTATTGAATGGACCGCCACCAGCAACTTCTCTCACCACGGCCTTCTTGGACTGCAGTACGAGTGCCCCAACATGATTCCTATCCCCTATGTGGACGAGGATGGTGTGAAGCACGATGATATGTGGCTCATGGTCATCAGCATCAACCCTGGTGCACCTCTGGGCGGTTCCATTGCTGAGTACTACCCCGGAACCTTCAACGGTACTCACTTCGAGGCCGTTGACGCTGCCGCCCGAATTGCGGACTTTGGCAAGGACAACTATGCTGGGCAGTGGTTCTACGGCCTCGAGGACGATGAGTACCCTGTGTCCATGGCTTGGGCCTCCAACTGGCAGTACACCGGCGTTGTTCCCACCGGCAACGAAGGCTGGCGAAGCGCCATGAGTCTCCCCCGCGAGAACTACCTGACCAAGACCAAGCGTGCTAGCTGGAAGCTGGTCTCGAAGCCTTACGACCTGAGCCCCGTCTTGGGCCGTGAGCTTGCTTCCAACGACAGCTTTGGCAACGGAACCCTCATTATCGACTACTCTGATGTCGAATCCAACGCCTTGTACTGGGAGGCCAACTTGACCGGCATCCCACAGGACGTTCCTGGTTCAGCCACATTGAACTTTACTTTCCTGAGCCCCAACACTAACGAGGCCGTCAAGGGTGGCTACTTCATCGCCGGTGATGCCACCTTCTGGCTTGACCGTGGTGGTGCCCTGGGTTTTGAAAACCCCTTCTTCACCGACAAGACTTCTGTTGGCACCCTGCAGAGCACACCCGGTTCATGGAGTCTCAGTGGTGTGATCGATCGATCTATCATCGAGGTCTTCCTCGATGGTGGTATTGACAGTGTGACAAACACCTTCTTTTCCACTGAGCCTTTGACGATTCTACAGCTTAGCACAGTTGACCTGCCTGAGAATGTCACTGTCAGCATTCGGGTGAATGCTTTGGAGAGTGCTTGGAAGGAGATGGCTGGAAAAGATGGCATTGTGCATGGTAACCAGACTCGGAGCTAGAAAAGTAATGATTAGATGAATAGTGTAGACAGTACTTATAATAATCATATCAAGATCCTACAAAGGAAACAACCGCTTTAGAATTGCCTGTCTACATCAGGTCTGTTATACATCTGAGACTTGACTTGATGCTGAACGCTATGTACAATTTGCTCTGTACATAGTCTTCTAGTACCGTACGCAATATCACAAAATGCTTCGATTCTCAACTACTGACCACTAGTTTGAAGAATTCTCTCCGTGCTTGCCGCATCATCTTCATCTCTCGCTTTTCCATGATGAACTCGGAATTCGTTGGAAACAACAATCCTCTTTGGCTGGTCGGTATTCTCAGGGCTCGGATCCTTCGAGTGACCAACACTATACAACTCATATGCATGTGTTGCTTTATCACCTCGCCATGGTCTGAAGCCAGAATTGGAAGCAGGTATATCGCGCTGCTTTCTGGAACTCGATCCACCCACAAGACTTGCCAGACGTGGGAGGTGTTTGCGAACGAACGGCTTCAGTGTCCCTAAACAGTTGCATACAATCCCAATGTTCAATTCGACGGAGCTCCAAACTGCTGCGGCTGCTTGGGTCCAGGTAACGTGGGGTTGTTCTGCATGTTTCGAACGTAGCCAATGCGGACACACGAAGCGAGGATGACTCTGTTTGGTAGATATAGAGGCTAGCAACTCTCTTCTCTGACCAGTGGCTGGTGTTAGTTGGGCTTACCCAGATCCTAGGGCTAGCAGGGCCCCAATAGTAGCTCTCTGTTTCAACGGCATGTGCAGTTGATGTATAATTGGAATAGGAAGAATAATGAGTACACCATCCGTGAGGATATTGAGGACGGCATGGGCAACAGTAATGTTGTTGAGGCACACTCCACTGCCTGTCGATCTGGGGTTGCAAGGTCCGGCAAATAGTGCTGTGAAAACAATGGTGTACGCCAAGACTGAGAGAGCCGTCAAGTATACAGCGATTCGAAAAAGTCGATTTGGGAAGATTCGACGGTAAAGAACGAGAATAGCTAGTTTGCTAAGCGTAGGGGCCCACAGGTAAGTGAAGGCCAGAAGAAGAAGATGCTGCTGCGGGAGATTTGTGTTCTAATGTCAGCTTGTATCCCTATGCTGGACAAGACAGTCCATACCTTGAGGTATCCTTCAAGATCAACGACTGTCACGTCCCATAAGTGCTTCCCAAACCCCGAAGGCATCGCTGGTAGTGGTGTCAGTGATATCTCTTCTTTTCGAGTGTCTGAGACCTATTTAGCCATTAAGAAAGTCGTACGTACCCTTTACCATGCCAATGAAGAAAGCGAGAGATACCCCCCAGGACAAGACAACGAGTGCTGATAGGAATGCTGTTAGTTGGTGGATTGACTGTAGTTTAGAGAACTTACGTGAGTCCCAGCTAAACTTGCCAACAACCCAGCCTGCAGTGTAGAGTCGTAGTAGGACTGTAACAGTTGCCAATGTAAACGTTGTACAGTACACAATAATCAGAGTCTTCTGTAGGTGCGTACTACCAATACCAGCAGCGAAGTCGGGAGTAACGCCCTCTGGCGGGGGCATGGCGCCCACTTGGCCGGATGACATGGCTATGGTACTTGAGATATTGTTATATCAGGAGACATCGAGTTACTGATGTTAGGTGTTATAAGTCTCACGGAACTTGTACCAAGAGAATTATGGCGTGCTGTGCAAAATTGGGATTCTGAAGCCTTACCAGAGAGCGTGAAATATAGATATTTAGTTACAATATAACTTTCCTCTATAACAAAACACCAAAAAAACCTTGGGATTGCAATTCATGTCAAGAGCTTCACTGCCCAGCAGAAACTTAGGGATCGTGGAGCCGCTCGCTTGAGTGAAGAGGAGTGATCGAGATGCACGCAGCCTTAACTGTGCAGTCCAATTTATCAATGGGCTTGATATGGTGTGCTGGCGAGCAAACATTCCCAGGACACCAGTCCTTTGATCGTAGGGCCAGGGGTAGGGTTTGAAGTGGACAGGCATCATGGCTCAGAGGGAGACAGAATCCTTGATAAGCATCAATACCCAACAAATCACCGAGTCAATACCTCTGCTATTTGCATTCGCCTAATACCAATACTGCATGACAATTTGCGTTTTGTTGGACAACCAACGGCTTATTCCACCGCCTGATACATACATATGCTGACAAGGGTTTCATATACCTATGACCCACGCCAAGACCTCGTGTGCTAAGCGATGCCACTCTATGTTGGTTCTGCAAGAGAATGTGGTCCAATGAGCAGTGAATGAACCTGCTCGATTCCCAACTTGTCGAGCATATGCAGGGTACTCGAGTCTTGTGACTGTTAGCAAACAATGATATATAACATGTTTGTCTGACTGACTGCAAGAAGAGCTCTTTACCTATGCAAACTACGCCATCATCACACAGCAATGCCTTGAAACACTCGCAAAGAACAGGCCCCCTTGCTCTTGAGAGTCCAGACACTCACTCGTCTACTTCGAGACCTTCCAATAGCTCCAAGCTCTGATGATCCACGATGGCAGCGGAATGCCGTTCCGACATGGAGTCTACTATCGCCTGAGACTGCATCAACGGTGGCGCCAGGGCCCATGCAAACCCATGCAGATTGTGTTTGCGATACTCGTCCCAGATCTCCTCGTCAGTGAACTTGGGACCCCCTCTTTTGTGAAGGTGATCCAGATAGTGCTGCAAAAGCCCCCTCTCGTTCTTACTCCGATCCTCGATCGACAAGGACCCAACGATGAAATAGGCAACGTCGTGAATTGCTGACCCGGTATGGATTCCCTGCCAGTCGAGAAAACCGGGCTTTCCATCTGGTGTGATGAAGGTATTGCCAATATGGGCATCTCCATGGACGACACAGTTCATCTTAGAGTCGGTGGTGTTCCACAGAGTTTGGAACGCTGCCGTCATTCTTTCTCGATCTACGAGATATTCGGCAACGGGAGGTTTGGCATCGCCGACAAATCGCTTGTCCCACTCACTTGGGACCAAAAGAGACATGATGACATCTCGAAGCGAGAACCCGGCACTAAGCCCAAAGTCCTCTGTCTTGCGGCCCCAAGTTTTGGCATGCAGGATCGCCAGCTGTTCCACGCCATCGCGGACTCGATCAACTGGCCAGCTCTCGAGGGGGTTACCAAACGAGTAACCAGCAGCTTTCAGGTCGGTGAGGACCACGATACCTTGGCCGCTCTGTGCATCGGTGCCACAGAAGTGAGCGGGAGTGAGACGTAGGGGAATAACCGGTGCTAGATGGTGATAGAAGTCAGCTTCGAGTTGGTAAACGTGGAACAAGGCAGGATGAATGGCCAAAATCACTGGGTTGAAGCCACCTTTGATGCAGACAGCTGTAGCTTTGTCGCAGAGTTCTTCGTATTCGAGCTTGACGAGGATCTTGGAAGCAGTGCCATGGAGAGCTTCAACGACAGATGCTTCCTTGACTCGCTTTCCCAAGATCTTGGAGAACCATTCTGCGGAGAGTTCCTCGACGGACAGTGGCAGAGGTTCAATAGATTGGATTGCTCTTCTTGTCTGGACCATCATTCCTCTTGCGGGAGTAGACTTCGTTACCAACTGTGAAGTAGAGGGTAATATCCTGAGTAATTCCAATGAAATTAGAGTGTAGAAAAGGCACCAAGAGATCAGGTTAATGTAAGCTATAAGGAAAAGGGGAGTATTATGTAGCAAATAGTACGGAGGAGTGTATTTATAGATGCTCGCGGATCCGGACCCTGGTACGCGTACGGATTACCGATTCTGGCGTATAGTGAGGCTTATGTAATCTAAATTGCTCTTCATTAATTCAGTATAAGTTATAGAATTTGGTGGTCAAGTGGCCAGGTGTTCATGTTAAATAGAGTTAGTTAAGGCTTGTTGTAATACAGCTGAGGCGTCCTATAGATTAAGTTTATAGAGTTTATACGGTTTAGGCATAAGCTAACGGTTAANNAGAGATACTTAGATCGCCTTTTCAGTTAAGCTAGGATAAAATTATAAATAAAATGTGGTAAGTAACCCAAGTGGTACTTTTCAACGGAATATACCTGGAATCAGAGATGAGGACAGTCTAGTACGAGTAATACAGCTGTCTTCTTTGCCATAACAAGGTATCAAAGTCAAGCAACATATAAAGCAACATATATAAAAGAAACAAGTCTCTTAATAGCAACAGGGCATGCATATTCGTAAGATATAGTTTAAAAAACACATTTCTCATTTACAACTATATATCATAATTCAGACTCCTAACGCTCTTCCAGTACTAAAGAGCTTTACTCTGCTGCTTTAAGCGAGGTTAGGTAGCTTGAAAACACTATCGGTAACATAGTTGTCTCCACCCAAGAAACCAGCGCTTATAATGTAGAGGTAGTCAGGGTTATCCATCACCATGGCCTGTCGCGAATAAGCTCCGGGCTGAGGCGTGTTGTAGTAGACCCAGGACTTGGAATCGCCCAGCTTGGTGTTGATGTAGATACCCCCATCGCTGTTTGCAGTGACGATCAAGGAGCCACTGGGTCCTCCAGAAGGAGACCAGGTCAAATAAGGCGAAGACGTAGGCGCACGGCTGCCAGCGACCAACATCTGGTTCGGCGCAGAGTCGAATGTGAGGGGAGAGTCGGAAATGCGGTAGTAGACGGGGAATGCAGCGTTGTTAGGGTTGGGGCCTCCTCCGTACTCAAAGGTCATCATCCACTTTCCGTTGGGCAGCTTCGCAACCGTGGTCATTCCGGGACGCTGAGAGTAAGTTGTTCCCCTGACGTCGTTGACAATAGGATCCCAGCTAACACCGTCGCTAGACGTCTGGTGAACTAGCTTCTGGCCGTAGGATGGGTCACGCTGATCAGAATAGTAGCAGACAAGCTTGTTGTTGTAGACCATGAGGAAAGGCTCCCAGACAGGAGTTTTGCCGTTGTCTGGGTGCGCGTCGCCTCCAGTAGCAATGTTGGAGACGTACTTCCAGGTCTTGCCGTTATCAGCAGAAGCATAGAGGTCGATCTTTGACTTGGTCAAATCAGTGGGAATGCTGTTGCCAGCCAAAAGAACTGTTCCCTTGGCGAAACTGCCGATCTGCTGCGGCAGGACGTAAAGGAAGGGCTGGTAGCGAAGACCCCAGCCGTTCTTCTGATCGGTGACGGTTGAGAAGGATGACCATGTCGAGCCTTTGTCGGTGCTGCGGTAGATGGGAAAGTAGACCTGAGGTGGCTCAGGACTATAGTTCTCCCTGGCTCAAAGGGTTAACTTGGATAACATGTTTCGTTAGGCAGAAGCAAACTTACCAGGTAGCCAACAGAGTTCCGTCAGCGAGCTGAACCGTACGGCCGTAGAGAGTCTTGGGAGTGCGGTAGTTGGACGGGGGCTTGTAGATGGTTTGGAACGTCACGGCATGATCGGCCACGGCCCGTTCCTGGATGACGGCGCAAGGGGCAGGGCTGAAGAGTGCCAAGCAAGATAGCAGCAAGGAAACCTTGGCGCCAAGCATGGTGGGCAATTCAAGATATAGATAGAGTAGTGTAGAGAGAGAAAGAGAGAGAGGGTGGAGGACTGTGCCAATGGCGGTTGTCTGTATATCCAATTCCAAGGTGGAATTGAAGCCGTTTTATAGACGACGTCAAGCTCTTGTTTACACCGTCAATGCTTGGGAAACAAATTATGGAATTGGTTAGACAGCTTCCCCGTGGGGTTGTCAACTCGACTGATTAATCCAAGTTGGAAACATGCTCCGCCGCTTTCGAGATCGAGTCTAGTGTTGAGCTCTTGATAGAGCGCACCAATGAGTTCCTTGGCCACGTTTTCAGACCTCGTAAACGGGGTGGCGCACCAATCGACGCTCAGATTTATTTCTAGACACTCGGCTCACTCGGCATTTCCACGTCATGTGTACCTGGAAATAAGCTGCTAGCGTTTGAGTAACCGGGGTACGAACTCTTTTAAGTTTTAGTTATATTAGCCCCCGATACTACTGGCACGCATAGCCCATCTTGTCAATATGGCGTCGGCATGGCAAACCCACGAGTTATGTCGAGGTTCTCGAACCTGAATAGCTACGGTGATGCTTGTAACGCTGGATATGTAATCTCTTCAACACTACTAGAGATTTGTCAAGTCCAACAGCCATCGTGCGGGTGCATCGCGAGGATATCCCCCCTGATGATACGGGAACATACGACTCTTGGTTATGTAACAGTAGCGCCAGCTGATCTCCGACGGCCACCTCAATCTCGGGAGGATGGTGGTCGGCAACCATCTAGCTTCCAATATTTCCGGTATCTACGATACTGACTAAATATTAGACGACTGCTCTCATAACCTACTATCTCATTAACAAAATTGGCGTGGAATAGGTGTTCATATAAGGTAAGATTAAGGTTTAGGTAGTCTACATATGTCTATTGACATCAGAATAACCTTTCGATCCAGTAGAGGCGATTAGGTTAAATTTTAATATATTGAGAAATATTGTGTTAGAGTTTGATATTGGGGAACCCATTGCACATTGGGATATTCTATAAGCTTCTAATCTAACCCTCAAATATCTAAGTCTGTATATGTTCAAACGCATATCCAACTTCGGCCTGGCTATACTTTTGCTTGGGTAGCTTCCACAATACGAGTACAGCTTCAGCCAATGCTACAGGGGACTCGCCTAAGAACCACGACAATACATAGTCAGGATAAACATAACCAAATGCAACTCACCACCGCCAACCGAAACTTCTAGAAGGCACACGGCAGAGATAAGCGTACCAACTACATCGATAGAGTTCAAGGCCATTTTTCCAGCACTCCCAACTCCGCTCAAAGCACTCTTGACTAGAATCTGGCGGTAGCTTGGCCAGCCGCTCTGTGACAAAGTCAGAAATGTATGGAAGGTCCTTGAAAATTTATTCGTCTTAAGATCAGAGAGTGATTACTTGGGCAATATCGGATTCCAAGGTAATATGTCGTTTCGGCGATCGTAGCATCGCGCATCAACGCTCGGGCATCGGACGTGTGATCTTGCAATACTTACAAAAGACTCGGAGTCTTTTTTCAAAGCCATGGTCTATACTATTCGGTCTGGTTCACTAGTGAGCTCGAGTTTTACAACTCAACGTGAGTATGCTCGCATCTTCGGGAGACTCGACATCCTGACGCCAGTTTCCTGAGTTCTCTGAACGCCGTTTAGCAATAATACGATGAATAATATCAGAAACAGCCAAAGATGAGGTTGTCTACGTGCCCAGGCTCATATATTGTCGAGATGTCAAGCCAGAAACCAATCACGCCTTTTGTCCCTAGGATATCTGTTTGAAGACCTGGCTTTGACTAGGTACTAGAAGTATTCCACATGGTCGCTCGCTGGTAGCACCGTAGTGTGGCCAATGGGCTTCTCTGGAGTTAATGGAGAACGGTATATAAATAGAACGGAGACAATGCTTCCGCGATATGAAACTGAATGGGATGTTCGAGGAGGTGGGATAAGGGGCCATGGATACCATTAGAAAGCAGCCTATCACTTAGAACAAACCGGTACTTGACCCCTGTTAGCTAACTAGTCCACTTGGCATTGCGCAAGTGTCCTCGTGAGTTAACGTTTCAGTCCTATACTGCTCAAGGTTCAAGTTGAGTAGTTATGTCAACAGGTGCCATCTTGATAGTTGGTTTTACTACAGATACAGACAATTCTTTTCTATGAGTATTCACTCCGGTCAGATCACGGGCTTGACAGTAGAGGAGATGAAGCATTTATACCTAACTTCCACTGATACGATACAGCGATGATCAGCACGACTCAAGTTTCCACATGGCCTGAGAATAAAGTTTTATACGAAATGAAAAGCGGATCGATCACATCACAGAACGTGGACCGACTCTTGAGCGAGTTTCTCATTGAGTATCAATATTCTGCAAGCAAGGTTAAAGACAAGGTTAAAGTCGGCATTTAAGCGTTTATACTTTCAACTAGGAGGTTGCTCGTATATCATTTCCGAAATTATCACGAACTCCTCGATATCCAGCAGAGATATACGTAGACCAATTGAATACTGGGGCCGTAAATTAAAGGATAGAAAATAGACGGGATGATGCACCAAGCGATGTTTGGTGCCCGGACCTGGGGATCACGGCAAAATACCTATATAAGTCCTTTGAACGGGACATAGAGCGCCTACGAAAACCCTTCTCTCTATCCTCATACCACTTTCTTATCCTTTCTACAACCCCCACTCACCTCTCCCACCATTTACAGAGGCCTCAAATCTCCCAATATGCACTTTCTGTGTTTCCTCACATTCGCTCTGGGTGTTGTTGGTCACCCCATGGAGAACTCGCCTATCTCGTCTAGAGACCTTACCACTCGTCAAATTTGCGCAGTAGGAGTAAACAAGGCTTGTGCATTCGGCCTTAACGAGTGCGCTGCGGCAGTAAGTCTCATCGAAGTCATTCATAACCGGGTATATACTGACGCCTACTCAAAGTGCCAGAGGCAGGGAAAGCAGCTTGGATCGTGTGACGTGAACTGTGACTGCCTCTGCAAATAGTTGGATATAGGCTACCATAGTCGTCAAGAAGCCATGGATAGACTAGCGCTGAAAAAGATCGGGTATAAACGTTGATGAAGTCGGGCCAAAGGGGACGATTGATGCTTCGAAGGAAGTGTTGTACTGTTGGAATCCCAGTCACAGGCTACAAACAAATGATCATTTGGTACTAATGATAATACATATATGTTTGGCGTTTGAGCTTCGAACCTGACTAGGCCCATATGTGATTGTTCAGACATCATCACCTTTATATATCTGGGCGCTTACATCTCAGTTCTTTATGGGTGGCCAAATAGCTTATAGTTATATCACATACTAGTTCAAACCAGTAATATGCAAAATTAGGAGAGTATTAGTATGTTCATGACGCAGAATATAACTCAATACAAAAAGAAAGAAAGAAATCTCCTTGCACGTGTAAGTAAAAATGAATAAATATATATAATGTTAATGTTGGCAAAAAATGATTTCCCCGAGACCTGGATCGAACAAGTGACCTTTCGGTGACGGTTAACAGTTACAGCCGAACGCTCTTCCAGCTGAGCTACTCGGGGAGATCTCCGAAGCGGAGGAGCAGCTATTGTTGGGGGGCAGTGTCAAACTTTAAGTATATATACGTATGCATCGTTGTGCATAACTTTTTGATATCCACGAGTCGTCGCAACAATGATTCCTGTAATTCCTCTGGATGATCCCCAAAAGCATATCTGCCCTCACAGGCAGCATATAATATGCGACCTGAAAATACTCACAATAGCTACAAGGCCCCGCGGAGAAAGACAACAGCTTCGCCTGGTGGAGAAGACAAGCACAGTACATACCAGGAGTAGTCTCTGTTTTGTACTATCGTGAAACATTGGTGTTGCTATCCCTCCAAGTTGATTCCAAACAGTAAAATCGGTGGATTGTGAGATCGATCTAGTTCTTGTATCTGTATGCTCCCTAATGAGCCTCGCGTTGAAAGATCATGTCAAAATATAAGCATTTGGTTTCAGGGGAGCTTAAGCACCCTTCTCTCCTGCAGGGGCCCTTTCATATGAAATCGCCGCTAACAGTACGCCACCAGGTTTAGCACCACATGAGAGGCAGCTGTGACCTCCGATTACCTTTACTGGTGGCCGGCAAGATCTGATATTGAGATCGAATCTGGCGTTGTGGACCATTCTACTCGGAACCAGTGGAGAAAGAATTCTTTCACGGTAAACCACATCATTGGCCTCTGACGATTATATATTGAGCCAATGACAAGCCTTGGACTATTAGCTGTGATTGAAGACCCAGAATCTCCTGACGCTTATGCAGGCCCTTGTCTAAGTTTGCATGGCACGTAGGAGCGGGCGTTTCGATAAACAGCTCCAAGTCTAAATCTCGCTCACGGTGTACTATGTAGGTACCCAGGCAAAAACACGTGAAAAAAGCCGAGCCTGCCGAGCAAGGTTGACCAGGGCATGCCAAAGACAGACTTTCAGACAGCCAAAAGCGAGCGCCCAGACCTCGTTTTCCACTAGCCCAGCCCTGATATGGCTATAACGTCCGTCCCCTGGAGGACTGAACGTTGTGGCTTTACCAAGGTTTGCGGGATGGGCCGGCAATTTAATGAGATTGCCAAGATGGGTGAAGTTTAACGGCAGTATGATCCCGTTTGCACTCTAGGTTGAAACACTGACGGAGAGAAGAAGAACTGGCAGGGCAGTCGTTTTTTCATTAATATAATATAATACGTACAAGTATCCAAAAGCCCTCCCAGATGAAGATGGCCAAGGGAGTAAAAAGAGGGAATCACTTGTAATCACCAAACTCCCGTACTATATAAACCAGGCAGGCTAATTAATCCTCATCAATCATCGAGCCGCAGGGATCCCATTCCCTGCCTCGAGGGTATCGTTAGAGTCGATTGAGCATCGTCGGTCCTTGACAAACTTTGGCCATGTGTTGGTCAAGACAAGGTACTTGATGCTCGCCTCAGCGCCGTCAAAAATAGAAGCGTCAAAGCCCTCGGGGATATCACCCCAGTACAGCGCCTTGTCGCTCTGCTCCCCTGCGTCGTTGATAGACTCGGTCGCCATGATCCCCGTCTCGGATCCGTGTAGTGAAGCCGCCGACGACTTGACTCTTGTCGCCGTCATTTGGAACGTCTCAAAGGGCGTGGCTGGGTCGACTGAGCCCTTGTCGCCGAAGAGCATGCGTGCTGAGCTCTCAAAGACCGTCTCCAACCTCCTCTGGTCTTGGGAGGACAGGTTGATCTGGAACTCGGCGTCGCGAGAGCTGACAAAGCTTGTGTAGATGCGGAGGGCGCTGTTAAATCGTTCGCGTACGAGTTCTTGTACCGAAGGCTCCTTGATCCTCTCAGGGTCGCGGACAGCGGGCGGTAATGAGCTCTTCCACTCGGCGACGGCCCTCAAGAAGGCAATGTTCTCTCCGGAAAAGTCACGAAGCGCAGAGAATTGCTGGAGAGGTTCGGGGTTACGCTCAAGGACGTACTCGAGGGCCTCCATGGTGAGGATGCTCTCGCCCGATGCGCTGCTCTTGACGGAGCCGTCCTTGGACCAGGAAGTCAGGGCTGACACAGCGACAGTCGTGGATCCGGTAGCGACAGATCGAGCACCATGGGCACCAGCCTTCTTGTTGAGCTCCCATTGGGTGATGGAGTCGAGAGTCTCTTGGCGGAGAGTCTGGTGCTGGATGACTTCCCAGCAGGGCCAGAAGACAGTAAAGATCTCAATGGCCATGATGGAGATGGCAAGCCTATGCGACAGTGAGCTTAAGACGCCGGTGGGGGGTTGAGGTAGGTGGCTTACCACTGAGGAGGAATCCAGACGGCGTTGACGGGGGCCATGGCCGGGACGTAGAGGGCAACAAGCCACATAGGAGTGGCATGTAGACTGTGTCTTGGTCAGCGTGGAGTCCAAGATGGTATCCCCGTGTCAAGGGAGGACTCACTTGGCGATGCAGCAGGCAATGGTTTGAGTCCTCCATCCCTGCGTATCGTGGATGCCGCGAGCCTGCCACAGGATGTAAGGGGCGACGATCCATACCCAAACGAACTGCCAGAAGACAGAAGGCCACCTTGAGGAGATGGGTCAGCATGGCGGCGTCATTCTTGGGGAGAGGCAGTATGTATGCTTACCATTCCCAGCCCTTGCCCATCTGAGACTTTTTGTATTCCTCTGAGCCGGGATGAAGCTCAGTGCCGGCAACGCCCCAGGACGGATGGAACTTTTTGGAGATGGCCCACATGACGAAGGTGAGGATGATCTATGGCCATTGTTAGTGTCTGGTCTGGTCTGGATGTGTGTCGTGAAGTGATTCCATACCTGGACAAAGATTCCAAGCCCAACAGTAACAAGAATCCGCTTGGAGTAATCGAGAGACATGAAGCGTCCGACAAGAGACCCCGGTCGAGGTGCGCGACGGCTCCTCTTGGAGGGAGTCTTCTCATCCATGGCAAAGAGCTCCTTCTGCTGCTGGGCGACATGAAGGAAACGGCTGTTGGAAGCGTGGAACAGGGCGATACCAAAGGGAAAGTAGATGCTCATGATCCAGAACTCGCCCTCGGGCGTCCAAAGCGGGAAGTAGACATAGCCGGTCTGGACAGCGCCCCAATAGATGTGGAGCAATATGATGGCAGCAAAGGATAGCGGGAGGTCTCGAATCCTCAGCATGGGCATGTCACGACGGCGCCATAGGAAGTACATGCCACCGGCGAGGATGAAGCTCCAGGCAAAGGTGAAGACGATCCAGAATACGCCCAGGCCATCGAGGTTGGCATGAGCCTTGGGGTCGGACTCTGCCATTGTCGATTTTGGTGGCCGAGGTGGAAATCGACAGTGTTCGAGGAAGAGGGGGGGAGATAGATAGATCTAGGTCGAGAAGGAAAGGAAAGCAAAGAGTATGTAGGAGGTAATGAGCGTGGTTTGGCAAGGAACGTAGTCAAGCCAAGTCAAGTCAGGCCAGGTTCAAAGTCAAGTCAGGCCAGGTTCAAAGTCAAGTCAGGCCAGGTTCAAAGTCAAGTCAGGCATTGCTCGAGGAGGAGCGGAGATGACGACGTTATGTAGGTAAATAGGTAGCGTTGGGTTGACGCGGGACGGGAAAGTGTGTCTCTCAGGTCCACGAGGAGCAAACATGCATCACGACGGACATGGATGTGGACATGGGACATGGATATTGGAAGTGAACATGAAGACGGCGCTAGACTAGGGGGAGAGAAATCTCTTGCAGCGGAGGAAAAAAGAAAGAAAAAAAAGACTACGATATGAGAGAGATGGGGAAAAAAGTGATGAATGATAGTGGCTAGGTAGTTTAACAAGACACCCCCGGCACGCTCAAGACGCGGTCTCTGCCCTCCTCTGCATTCTCCCTTGCGGATTGGAACCGCACCCACGGCTTGGCATCAGGGTTCGGGAGCCAGATCACTAGCTATTTTAGAGCCAAGCCAAGCTCGTGCCTCTCCCGACCTTGTTGATCTTGGCCACTTACGGTAGGGGTGCCTGGTTTCCGATGCCATGAGGCGTGAGTTGCAGTCAGTTCAGCATCATGGTTGCATTGCTCGCTCGGACAGGGGACGTGCAGAGTGAGTGAGTGAGTGAGTGAGTGACAAAGCGTGGCAGGCTGGCCTGGCTGGGCCGTGAAGGGGGAGAGAGATGGGGATGGGGATGGAGATGGAGATGGAGACAGGGCAAATGCAGATCGTCCTGATAATTGCGACTGCGTGGTTCCATCTCTTCTGTCAACGACTGGCGTTTGCGTTAGTTGGTGATGCAGCGCAAGGAGCAACGCCAACAGGCAAGGATCAGCATGCCCCTCAGCCAACCAAGAGGCCTCAATCTCGGAACTTGTCGAGAAAGCTTCGGGTTAGTAATCGTGAACAAGGGCTGAATACCACCCAGCATCTTGATCGCCCTTGCATCGGGGAGAGGGAACCAGAGCCTGCCTGGACCGGGACTGGACAAGTCTGCAGGCCGCGTTATGTTTCTCCTCTTCTTTTTCTTCTTCTGTTGCTGTGATAACATGGCTTGTCCACGCTGGGTGATAGAGATTGACTTGCTTCTTCTTTTCCCCTCTGGTGGCGCCGCTGTGACGACGAGAACTGAGCACCCGGCTGAGAAAAGCCACAGAGGGGGGAAAACAACAGAGTTCAGATTTGATGCTGTGACACGCACACTCACTTCATTCACACAGGATAGAAACGAGCTAACAGTCCAGAGGCCCAATCAAGTTGACAGCACAAGCAAGAAAAAAAGCAACGGTTCACCTCCAAGACCGTTTGAAGGCCGTTGGGCTTGTCTTGAGCTGTCACAAATAACGTCTCATGCGGGCCGAGGATTGTGACGATGGCTGGTGTCTTGTCTAGTGTCTTGTCTAGACTAGATGATAATGACATGACATGTCCCTTGCGTCCGATGCTATTCGCCCTTGCACGAGCAGCCAAGAGCCCAGCCAAGCCCAGCCGAGTCTTTCCACTGTCTTTTACAGGGCTCGAGTGCTGTAGGCCGAGAATGTCCCACTGAGCACCGCCGTTGGTTCCTGGTGCTGCCCGATGACGATGAATATGTATGGATGTTTTGCTGTACAGTCAGTCGGTCGGTCATTTATTGACAGCCATCATTCCACTGCCTGTCAGCACCATCAACCATCTCCTCGGTGCTGAAATCTCAATCGGTAATCTCCTTGATGTCGCATCTCCAAGGGGCCCCCCTCGTCCTCCCCCACGCAGCCGCGATAAACGAACAGCTGAAGCCGATCGGTCGGTATCATCATACTGTCACTACCACTCTGGGTTGTGCTGTGCTGCGCCGCACCGCGCCGTATCGTGCCATGGCTGGACAGCGGCGTGCTCCGTCAAGCCTCGCGTTTGATGCTGTAAAACATGGCCGTGATGATTAAAAGAGGCGCATGTTTTTCTCCGTTCTAGCGCCCAAGATAGATCGACGCTTGCGAGGCATTGTTCAAGAGCCAAACCATGCTACCGGAGCTTGCAAGCCGCTCCGAGGGTATTTCCAGCGATAAACAACTGCCGTCAAGGAAAGCCCTGAGGGATAGGGGCCGATGACCTGTCGGCCTTGCTCCGCAGTGGCCGTCAAGAGTAGCGGGATCATCTAATATCGTCGTCATAGCCTTGCCACTCGTTCGCGTGTACTCTCAGTCTGGCGTCAAACTCTGTGGTCCACAGGCTTTTCTTCCGGCGAGCGTTGCGCATAAAGTTTGGCGAGCCTGGGCCGTTGAAACAGCGGACGAACCATGCGCAAACAGGGCCATCCTCGCCATCTACAGCATCAATGCACAGCACAATGCAATTGTAGCGCCTCTACAGCCACTTCAGCTTCAGCTTCCATCAGCACAAAAGCCGGACAGCTGATGAGTCCCTTGTGAGCTGTCGGGAGATTACGCTGTGGGGGGAGATCAGCGAAAAAAGACGGGGATGTCATCCCGCCAGGCACAGAAACGCGGTTTTTTGCACTGAGAGAGAGCCTTATATTCTCTTTTAATTTTGTCCGATGCCAGAGACTCAGGGTCAGCAAGATCCAAGATCCATCTCCTGTAGCCACTAGACTAGGCACGATCTTGCCCCGGCGTTCAACCCCTACCCCGGCTCTTGGTGTTGACTGCAACGAGGAACGAGGGATCAGCACCCAATAGAACAGCCATTACCGATGGACGTCGGCCCGCCTCACGATGTGATCTGATCTGTACTATGTAGACCCCTCTAGTGTAGGCCCAGCTCTACCGTTCAAGTGTCAGTGTCAGTGTCAATGTCAACAATAGACAAATGCCATCACTCTAGTTTGCCCGCCAAAACTGTTCAATATCGCTAGACAGAAATGCTAAAATACCCATTTTCTTTGTCTCAGTTGACAATGCCGCCGCCAAGACACTAGACACTGTGAATGCCGGCACCAGCAGCTCTGACCTGTCACTGTATAATGCAATGCAATGCATCTTATCCAAACATCTTGGACAGGTTCTGCACCGGCCAAGCACGCGCATCTCTAAACTTATCAACAACTCCCCGCAGCGCTCGACGCTCGTAGTGATCAGTGAAGAAGTCGCCGTACAACTCCATCCCAAACGCAGCGTGCACAAGAGCTGGAGGGCACGCCGGATGGCACAGGCTGATGCCGCAGAGGTCGAGGATCATCTGCCGCACCTCATTTTCAATTTCCCTCCATCGTGCACGTGTTGTACAATGTCCACTTTGGATGCCGTGCAATGTCAGCTAAACAGAACAGACAGGCTTCTGCCGGGCACTAGTTCCAGCTACTCACCCCAGGAAGGGATTCTCGGCCATGAGCACCATCTTGGCGATGATGCACAGCTGCATGCTTGTCACCTCGAGGGCCGACGAGTACCAGATTGTTGGGAAGATCTCGCCGTTCGACCGATCAGCTGCACGCACGTAAAACGGCTGATACTCGCGCAGGGCCTCCTCCTCGAGCTGCTCCCCCTGCTTCTGGAGTCGCACTAGATTCAGCTGTCAGTTCAAGTCTAGCAGCGCTATCCGTCTTTAGACTTTGGGCACCAACACCATTCTTGCTCCGAGCCGTCGGCCCAACGCCATTTGGCAACTTGCGCCGTGTGCAGTACGATCTTGTTGGCCTTTGATGCGCCCAGACCATACTCGGCATCTAGAATCATTTTGGGCGGATGCCGTCTGGTAAATGAGTGGTAGAGCTCTTGGCGCACAGCCATCCAATATGCCGCTTGGATGAGAGATCGTCGTCCAAACAGGGTCCGCGACGGTGGGCTTCTTAGAACCGCGTCGATGATGGCGAGGAAATTAACCTGTGGTTTAGCTCGCGGTTCTTCTGTGCCGTCACTGCGTCCATCGTTCTCTCCTTGCTGATCCTCCTCTTCATCGTCAATCTCTTCAAGCTGGCGGAGGATCACTGCAGTCGCTATGATACTCTCCAGGCGCTCGTCGTCTTGAATGGCGTGAAAGTCTCGCATTGCTGGGATGCATTTCAACGTGTACTCGACTGCATCGTGAGGTGTGAGGTTGGGGAGCAGCTGGCCTTGGTAGAGAATTCCTTGACGTGTCTTGTACTTTGGCAGACGACTTAGATGTCGAGCCGAGAGAGCAAATATGGCGTAGAGCAATGGCGGATGTTGCCGAGCTCGAATAGGCACCACGAGCTGAAAATGCCTTCTTTCATCGCAGAGATCAAACTGGACATGTTAGCACATTCTCCAATATCTGATAAAGAAAATGGATACCCAATGCGACAGCTCTTCGACAAAGTATCGAAGCAAGCAGGCCTCCTGGGGATCTTGAAGTGGAAACCGCGTTGATTCTCCGGGACGATACGTCTGTGGCGAGTGGATGTGCTCTCTGCTTTTGTCATGAGGTGTGCCATACGGAGATGAGGAGTGGACGTGATTTGCGGTGCAGACGCTTGAGCTGCCTGTCAAGTCTGGGGGTGATGGACCTGTTCCTTGTTGCCACGGTGAGGGTGGGTAGTTGGGGGAGTTGCCTGCTGAACTCTGTGATGTATTTGGGACTGGCAACGCTGTGTTGTCTCTCCAAGACGCTTCTTGAAAACCTAAAGGGTGTCTTGTTGTTGCTATCGCTTCGTTGAAGGTTGTCGGAGCCGTTGAAGCAGAAGCAGCACCAGCACCAGCACCCACGTCGAGCTGGCTTCTTTGTGGACTGACATTGACTTGCGACTAGTGAGTATGCATAACAAGTGATATGAATCGAGTTTGAACATCAACTTACACTCCCTAATCTCACTGCCAACCCACGTCTGGTTTGTCAAGGGCCCTGCTGATGAGTTGCGAAACACGGTCTTCTTCGCAGGCCGAGCGCAGGGGAGGTTCTTTGCGACACATCGATGACATTTTGGTTGTCCTTCATCGCCTAGAAGCCGTTAGTATGTCCCAGAGCATCCCGTCATGAGCTCGTGGGTGAGATAGAACCTACACTTGACATGTTTCTCTACGAGTCGTCACGGTCGTCAACACCAACCACGCCTTGATAGTTATTTTGCCTGAATTCTCACCTTTACACTGAAGACATGGTCTCTTGGCCACTGGCATTGTTTTTTAGTACTTTTTGCGGGCTATTCAAAAGACTGCGTAGAGTAATCAAGACTTTCTTACTGGCCACTCCACCTCGTTCGTTTGATGTGTTGAGTTTGGTTGGTCGTCACGTGGCGGTTGTGTTTCGCTCTTCTCTCCGGTAGATTGAGCTACCCTGCACAACTTGGCTACGCCAATGTCCTGGAATAAACTGACAATAATTCTATCAATCAAATCAAGTCAATTTAGTCAGATAGCTCATCTATACTGCATGTCTCATGTGTTCAACCCTTGTTTGCTATCATGTTTTATTTGGGATTAGCGCCACACGTCGCAAGCCTCCAGTGTCAGCTTCACAGCCTTCACCATAGCAACATGTCCATACTGACACTCATTCTTCAACTCAACGCTACACCGCAATGTCCAGACAAACAAGATCAACAGTAAAGAAACTCACCAGACTACGCGCCTCAGCCCCTACGATTCGACCAGCGCGTACCCCCAATCTAGAAACTCACCTCTTCAACACCCCAAATGCATGGGAGTCCTATCTCCAAGACAACCACAGCATAAACACAACCGGTCTCTGGCTCAAAATCGCAAAGAAAGACTCCGGAATTGCCTCTGTCACCTACGACCAAGCCCTCGACATCGCCCTCTGCTACGGCTGGATCGACGGCCAGCGCAAAGCCCTCGACGCGCAGCACTTCATCCAGCGCTTCACGCCGCGTCGCAAGGGCAGTCTCTGGTCGCAGCGCAACGTGAACAAGGTCGCGACTCTGATAGACGCCCGACGCATGCGACCAGCTGGCCAGGCTGAAATTGACGCGGCAAAGGCCGATGGAAGATGGGAGAGAGCATATTCATCGTCTAGTAATGCAGTCATTCCTGACGACTTTCAGGCAGCTTTGAATGAGAATCAGGCTGCAGGAGAGTTCTTTGAGACACTTGGTAAGACCAAAAGATATGCTTTTATCCAGCGGTTGGAGACGGCCAAGAGGCCAGAGACGAGGCGGAAGAGGATTGACCAGTTTGTCACGCTTCTTGCAGATGGGAAGTGTCTTTGATAAGTCCATTGCTGGATGGTGTGGTATTCTAGGTTGCATTAAATACTAGGATTAGACAGGCGTGTATGAGATGAGATACAAGAAACCACATGTCATGCTGTTCGAGAGCTCATTAATAGTCATCCTCGTAGTCATCTCCCTCGCCCTCTCCATCTGACTCGTCAGCCATGGCCGTCATGAAAGGATTTCTCTCCTCTTCATCCTCATCTTCACTGTCTTCGTCAGCAGTCCGGCTGCTTCTATCATCTTCATCCGAGTCATCGTCTTTATCGACTGGGTTCTCCTCTCGATGTAGCCGCAGCCTCTCGGCTAGAGACATTCGTGCAGGTGGCGCGTCTTCTTGGTCTGATTCGCTCTCCGACTCCTCGCTGTCTTCACTGGATGTCCTACTCTTTGCATCATCTACGTCTGGCTCTTGTCTGGAAACACCACCCTGTTCTGATGCGTCATCTTCGTCGTCATCATCATCGGAAACAACTGCTCTCCTTGAGCGCGTTTGACTTTGCACTGGGCGTGCGACTTCCGGCTCATCGTCGTCTTCATCCTCGGACTCCACAACGCGACCAGTCCTTGCTCGTTTCAACGGCTGCACGTCTTGATCCGACTCATCGTCGGAATCTGAAACTACTCGGCGTTTGCGCCCGCGAGGCACGGGCGCCGACTCAGGCTCTGGCTCAGGTTCTGGACTGGAAAATTGTGCTCCAGCGCCGTCTTCCTCGTCCTCGTCATCAGAGACAGCGTGGACCTGGCGGCGAGCAGGTTCAGAAGATCCATCGTCTAATGAAATGCCTTCTTCGTCCGAAGATTCGTACGTCTCCACGATCTCGTCATCGTCAATGCCTTCGCTTTCGTACTGATCCAGGTCGGGGCCGTTGTCATGGTCGTCTTCCCCGGCCGATTCTTCGGAGCTTTCGCTATCGTCCACATCCGGTCCGAGAGTCTGCAGCATCTCAAACCGTCGAAGACCGCGTTCGTATTCAAAAGCAACCATTGGCCATGCCTTGAGGCCCCGCTCATCCAGGAAGATGCCCAGGGAGCCGGGCAGGTTGTCCCACGTGTCTCTGGATATCTGAAACCTTGCAAAGTCAGGATGGCGTTGCAAATCAGGCCAGACCCATAAGAACTGCAAGTCCTCTCCAAGCCCGGGCTGTTTTTCGTAGGTCTGGGTCTGGTAGTGGTTGACAAGGTCCGATGTACACCATGTCAAGCTTGATTTTTGACAGTCTGCACTCGAGATGCTCACAAAGAATGCCTCCATCTGAGTAAACTGACCCAAGAGTTTGGGGGTGTCAGGCCCGCTGAGATTGTCGATCATGTCGGGGCCTCCGAGAGCAAGGTTTTTGATTTCGCCGGCAAAGTCAGGAAGATGAAAGATATTTCGTCCCCCCACACAGGAGAATCCATTGACCAAAACAACATCCGAGTTTCGATTGAAAGCAACGATAGCATCTCCGGAGCCAGCATCCATGGCGAGAGTGTTGGGGAAAGCGTTGGTGGCTATGGCGCGAGATTCTTTGTGAACGGCAAAGACGGTGCGGAGATTTCTCGTCTGGTCTTCAAGCGCCAAACCATCGCGTACAGTCCATACGGCAGCACTTGCTGATTCGGGGTGCCTGGCAGTTCCATAGGAGATGGTAAAGTCGAGAACGCGATAGCGAGCACGCAGCTCGGGACAGAAGAATTCCCAGATGCGATGGCGCAACTCGATGGGAAGTCGACAGAATTGGGGAAAGTAGTCAGTCGATGAGTCTCGATTCAGTCCATCTCGGCGATCAAACCCGTCTTCAGAATCGTCACTGGACTCATCGTTGCTGCCGTCTGCTGCCATGGTATCGAGTAGGCCTCCTCCATCGGAATCATCAGAGCTCTCTTGGTCGTCGTTGGACTCATCTTGACTCGAGTCGTCGTCGCTTTCGACCTGACCATGGCGTCTCTCATCGGGACTGTCGTCAGATTCAGACTTTGTCCTACTCGACATGGTGCGCGTGTTGTGAGGGAGAGAATCTGGCTTGACGCGCGCGTGCCGAAAAGCTTGGCTTGGGTGAGAGATGCTCTGCAGAGAATGCGATGCGTGACCACGTGACTGGGCACGAGCATGATTTCACGTGACCTCGTTGGATTGCAACCTAGAACCGACATCAGCATCAGTCAATTACCATAATTAATCAGTCAGTAATAGAGTATTCAAGCTCCATGTAGAATAAAGACTCTAACTAATTACCCCGTGTCGGAATTCCACCATTCCCCGAACCCCTCCCTCATCTTTCGCAAGCGTGACTAATCCTCTTTGTCATCTTCTCGTCCCTCAATGTCCTTCCATATCCGGTCAAGGCCGAATCCGCTGTCTTGGCGTTTCCCGATGCACCGAGTACCTTATTCATCCATTACCTGGGCTCTAGAGAAAACGCCAAAAGCTGACAAGGTTCAGATTGGTAAGGCTTTGTCGTGCTTTAGAGGCGTCCAATTGATGCTGCGTATATCATCATCACTGCTGTGTCATGCATGTATAAGTAACAAAGCCTCCCTCTTCAATCAAGACTTTACTTTAGCCATCAATCAACACCCAACAAATAAACACTTTTCATAAATCTCACCTATTCAACTCCAAAATGTCCAAGATCCTCACTGTCTTCGGCGCCACTGGCAACCAAGGCGGCTCTGTTGTAAAAGCCATCCTCAACGACCCCGCTCTATCCAAAGAGTTCAAGATTCGTGGCATCACTCGCGATGTCTCCAAGCCTGCTGCGAGGGAGCTTGCTTCAAAGGGTGTCGAGGTTGTTGCTGTATGTACTTAAAATCCACAGCTAGACTAAATCTAATTCATTGCAGGCCGACATGAACACCGCTGAGCAAGTTGCCCCTGCGGTCAAAGACGCCCATACTGTCTTCCTTGTCACAAACTACTGGGAGACCAACAAGGGCAACGGAGAGATTGCCCAAGGAAAGGCTGTTGCCGACGCTTGCAAGACCGCGGGTGTCAAGCATCTCATCTTTTCATCTCTGCTCGACACCAACAAGATCAGCAATGGCCGTCTGACTCACATCAAGCATTTCGAGGGCAAGGCCGAGATTGAGGAATATATCCGTGGAATCAATGTCCTTGCAACTTTTGTCCTTCCTGGCTTCTTTGCTTCCAATCTACTCACCATGATCCGGAAGAACCAAGACGGAAACTATGCCTGGGCGCTTCCTGTATCTGGCGATAAGGGCCAGGTGCCTCTTTTCGACGTCAACGCTGATAATGGTGAGTCTCTTCAATCTTATTCTCAAACAACATATATACTGACTATCACTCAGGCAAATTTGTCAAAGCTGCCATCAAGCATTTCCCAAACACCCTCAACAAGCGCATATACGCTGCTACCGACTACTACACCCCCAACCAAATCATCTCCGATTTCAACCAGGTGACGGGCAAGTCTGCTACTTTCAACCAAGTTCCCGCCGACGTCTTCAAGTCTTTTCTTCCTGCCCCTGTTGCCAACGAAATGACCGAGAACATGCTACTCTTGGAAGACCCGGGATACTACGGCGGAGCCGATCTCAAGGAGAGTCTGAGCCTGCTCGATGAGAAGCCCACCACCTGGAAGGAGTTTGTCGAAAAGAACAAGTCTAAGTGGGATTAATGAGTGGTTTATCTGAGGTCTCATATGTACCCACCTAGATAATTAACATACGAAGTAATTCTTGTGTCTTTATAATAGTCCCTCACTTGATAGACGAGTGATTTTATGCTTTTTTATACTATCGTACATGTTATCGAAGCTTCAAGCAGTCTTTAGTTAATTATCTTGATTGAAAGCAAAACATAATTGTAAGTTACGACTTGTTCCCATGCCACCGTCACACGTAATGCATGCAGCACAGCCGAGCTGCGGCCAAAGCCCAACCTATAAGAGACAGACTACTAAGCCTTGCTGATTGCCTGATGGAATTGCGAACTGTAGTAAAGAAGCCTTGGGCATTTATAATTCCCTCGAGACCACCCCACTTCCCCATCTCACCTTAGCTTCACTCTTATATTTCACGCGGTTTGTCACTTCTCATACTGCTGTGGCGAACCAAGCAGCCCTCTCTGCATGGGGTCACCAGTGGCTTTCGGTAAGTATATTAATTCAAGGAGATGCGATAGGCTCACTGGTCTCTCTAGGTGACATTGTCGCCGCCATTCAAACCGTAAACAAAATCACCAAAACGCTCAAGGACCATGGCGGCGCTCGCGAAAACTACCAACGACTCAGCGCCCGAGTCGAGGGCTGCCTCAGCCTAATGCTCACGATACAGTCGCTCGACGACTCTTTTGTTCCAACCGAGTATACTAAGCTGATACACAAGATAAACTATCGCGCAAAGAGCATGTCCGATAAAGCATCAGTGTTCCAGAAGAAGCTCCTTCGTGCTGAGAAGAAACTGGGTAAACTATCGCCTAACGGGTGGCATCGCGCAATTGTGCCCAAACTATCTTACATGATTAGCAAGAGCGAGTATGATGGCATCATTCGACAATTGGAAGAGGATGGCATCGAGCTTGATCGTCTCCTCCGCTTCATGAATACGTAAGATGTTCTGTCCCTTGTACTGAGATTGATCTAACTGCCGTGCATCAGAAAACTCAATCTGTCAGGGAACATGATGGCCAAAGAGTCTTTGTCGCTGCTAAAACAACAGCAAGCCGGTACAACTGCTGCGGCGAGCCATGCGACCAATGGCTTGGTATCTACTCACGCTTCTAATGTGAATGAAGCATCGTCACTTACATCAGTGGCACCTTCATCGCTTGTCAAATTCATACCAAAGATCCCTGGAGGCACTTCTACCGGTAACAAGCTGGTCCCAGCTTCACCTATCACACCTCACCTCTCTAGGCTCCCCGTCGAAGCAAGAGACGCACGAGAAGCCATATCCGTCGCAATAAGCCTAGACTTGGATGATCCAGAAGAACGAAGAGCCTTTCTCTTCCTGGTGCTTTTATGTATCTATCATGAAGCAGTCACACTCTGTACTTTTCTCGGTCTAGGTCTTTTTCCCTTCTTCCACATCTTGACATCGCCGGCAGCCAACATGTCTGCCGTACTTCCCGATAACATCATTATCCACGACTTTCTCGGCCGGAAACATAGCTTGAGTCTCAACTATTTCCAAGATTGGGCTGTACTAGAAAGCCTACTCAAGAGCCGGTTCACCAGTGATATTGCTGGCTTCGACAAAGTTCATGCGGGACAGTATCGCATCTTCAGCGTCGATGACCCGTCCGGAACTGCTCTAGACGCGAGCAACTGGACGGGAAGCGTCACCCCTAGAAAGCGCTTCATCATGTCCGTTGTCATCTCCGGCATACACTTGAGCAATCTTCGGTGCACCAGTTGCGGTGTCCGTCTTCGGAAGCTGGACGGGAGAATATTCGCCTGCCCAAACAGTGACTGTGGTGTGTTTCTAAGGTCACTTTCCACCAGAGAACGCCCGTCTCGATCAGTATGGACCCAGCTTGCGAAAAAGACACCAGATACCAACAGACTACAAGTCCCAGGTGAAGCCGACTTTTCAACTGAACTTGTTCGCAGAAGCAGGAGATTCCACCAGATGCTGCGCTCGAAAGATAGAGGTCGTGCTATCTCGACAAAACATGCCACGAGCTCAAAATCAGCGGGGTATGCAGGTATCCCTCAGACCAGGCCGGGGTTTAGCAAGGCGTTGGAGGCTATTCAGAGCGCGTCAGATGCCCTCGTGGATACTAACGATGATCTTGAGCAAATCGAGAGGTCATCCATGGATGAAGTGTCCAACTGCGTGAGCGTCGAGGAAGCAAGTCAAGAAACCAAAGACATGCAGCACTTTCGAAGTATCTGTATCAGACAAAACTGCAGTCTCTACAACGCCACTTGGAACGGTAACATCGAGCATGCCAGCGCACTTGTACGCAATGGGGTCGAAGTTGATTCTAACCCTGGTGCCTTGGGCACAGCTCTTATTCCAGCAATTCTTACACAGTCCGCTGCGCTTGTGAGGTTGCTTCTGGATGCACATGCAAACCCCATGCTCGACACTGGTAGTGGCCATAGTCCCCTATCCTTAGCGGCATGTTATGGAAGTGACGGTATCTTCGACCATATCCTTCATGCTGCTTATAAAAGATCAATCAAGGAGCCACAGCAGTACCAGCACTCCATTGACTGCGCTCTGTTCGAAGTCACTCTTACTGGAAGATCCTATAGAACCGCCACACTTCTTCTCGCCGGTGCAAACCCACTTGCTCCAATATCGGCCCACAAAACTTCGGCATTTGATTTGCTATTGGGACGAAGTAGAGGTCTGATTGATCTGGATGTCTCTATACAGAACTTGCTACAGCTGGGAGTTGCTGGCGACTTCTTGGTCGAGCTTTGGAGTAGAGGACTCCTCAACGATGAGGAATCGCGGGTACTATACCGAGCCTTGAGACACGAGCCAATTTCCACCGAGTTAAGTGGCTGGTTGGTGAATTGTATCCGAAATTTGAACATGGGCCGCGCAGACTTGCTCAGTAAGTGTATCACTAAGCGGCTTGGAGGCTCTTTTTTCTTCGAGGCTGGGAAACGAGACTTGGGGTTTATGACCTTATACTACAAGGAGAGAGACCCAATTTTACATTCGGTTGATGTCAAGTCAGAGGCTATCGACGGTGCAACATATCGGGCTAGATTGGGGTTAAAGGGCAACTCGCGGTTATTGCTTCCTGTGTCAACTGCGTCGCAGGCCAATCCAATCATTACTGTAGAGGAGTTCATGTAATTATCACAAGTCTAGCTATTTAGGTAGGATGAATTTACAATAGCATAAACCAGTGAGCCTATGAAGAGTTAGGCGAGGTAACCGTTTGAAATGCCGATCCCGAAGCCTACCCCCACGAACAAGGGCATGGCTGCGGATCTTGAGCAGAGATCTTCTGACGCCAAGTCTTTAAGCTTATATTTAGGGTTATAGACTTGTTGTCCGGGGTCAGAACTAGAAAGTATCAATAGTCGAGATTGGGGGCCTAGGTTGCAGATATCCCTTCACTCCTGACTGCAAGGGTGGTGCGAGGGAAGCCTCGAACCCGGTGTATTCCGGTCTATGTTACCTCACGATAATAGGCCAAGCAACTGCTTTATGCGGATGGATCACTTAAGCAAATCTCGCCCTATCTAGACCAGCTAACATGAAACAGACCCCTCAAATGCGCCAGAGATCCAAGATCGGTAGTCAAGGTAGCACCACTCAAGAGCCGAGGCTATCAACCAACCCCGCTTGTTGACTCGTACAGGATGCTATTTGAGTGTTATGCACAGCAATTGTACGCACGTAAAAGTCATCCTTGTGCAAAAGTATGTGCGTAGGCGGGGAACAGCAAAGCCTCGGAGTATAGTTCTGTTCGCCGAGTGAGACTCTGGAACCATAATAACCTAACCGAGTTGCATAAGCCCTTGAAGCTTGGCTCGGCCCCTAAACTTTGAATGGCGGGCCGGTGCGTAGATCTTTGCAGCGTTTCCACGGACAGTTCTGGACCCTGATATTCAGTCGCACTTGATAGTGGGAGAGAAAGATGAATTATGCAAGTATTGGGTTGAGCATCAGGATTGCCCTGAATGCGAATGACGCAATGTGATAAGCTGGAGGGGGCTTTTGAGATGACGTCGTTGTGTTAGATGCGATATCAAATAGAATCCAACGGTCAACACAACACCCTCAACAATATGTATGCAAACCAACATCCACAAACTCTTTTACCCGTACAAGGAAAGCCTCACACTTTCCCCTCACTGATCCTTGTAAGATCCACAAGTGCACTCATGATCAGATGTAGTATCGCAGGAGTAGTGCAACTCCAACACCACTCACCACCCCCCAAAGATGACATTACATGCCTTGTTCTACCCCACGGGGAACCCGGCGGAGGAGGGGATCCAAGTGCAGCAGCTGATGATCTTAGCCGTTCACAGCGGCGTTGGCTTTTAGAGAGAGTTGATGATGTCGGACAGTGATAAAAGACCGCGATACCCCCGCTTCCGCTTGATTAGACAAGGACACACAGATCCATCTAGTCAACAGATATACCAGCTACACTCCATCATACCCTTTACTCAAAGTAATCTATGGGCTTTAACACTCATGCGTCGGGCACCAATGATCCGCCTGAGGTGCGGAACTGGCGAATCCACCTGATTGCCACGGTGGCTAGCATGTCCGCCCTCGCCAGTGAGTACAGCACAACCTGGCTATTGCTGCAAATACACTAGATACTTACTTGAGCAGTCGGATATGACACTTCAGTTATTGGTGGTATGTATACCCAAGCTATACACAACATGATACTTGGCTGACAGAGACAAAGGTACCATGGCATTGACCTCCTTCATGAGGGACTTTGGCCTCGGCCACGTCGAAAAGACAGAGCGTGACACCATCCAGGGAAACATTGTCTCCACCTTCCAGGTATGTTGATGTCAGAAGATGTGCCAAAAGGCTAATGAAATAATAGGCTGGCTGTTTCTTTGGCGCTCTGTTGACCTTCCCCATCGCGGAGAAATGGGGTCGGAAGAAGACCATCATGGGCGCTGCACTCGTCTTCCTCCTCGGCGGCGCTCTCATGACGGCTGCCAACGGTGACTTGGACATGATCTACGGCGGAAGAGCCGTGGCTGGTCTCGGACTCGGCGCTTCGTCGCTCACCGTGCCCGTGTACATCAGCGAGACAGCTCCGCCCTCAATCCGTGGCCGTTTGGTCGGCATCTTTGAGATTGCCTCGCAGGGCGGCGGCATGCTCGGCTTCTGGATCAACTATGCCACCGACCGGACCATCGACGTGGAAACAAAGACGCAATGGATCGTGCCGTTGGCGATCCAGCTTCTGCCGGGCGTTGGTCTCGCTCTCGGAATGCTGTGGTGTCCGGAATCGCCTCGATGGCTCGCCCGCGGTGACCACTTCGACGCCGCTGAGAGGGTCCTCTCCAAGATCAGAGGACTGCCCACCGATCACGAGTATGTCCGTCGCGAGATGGGAGACATCAGAGCGCAGGTCGAGGAGCGGAGTACCAACAAGATGAGCAAGAAGCAGCAGTTCAAGAAGCTGTTCCAGAAGGGCGTGCGCAACCGCATGGGCATTGGCATGGCGCTCATGTTCCTGCAGAGCTTCACGGGCGTCAACATCATCACGTACTACGCCCCTCGCATCTTTGAGAGCCTCGGCATCTCGGGCACGTCGCTGAAGCTCTTCTCGACGGGCTTCTACGGCATCGCCAAGACCCTGGGCATGTTCCTCTTCACCTTCTGGGTTGTCGAAAAGGTCGGTCGTCGCAAGGGCTTGATCTGGGGCGCTGCGCTGGGCTGCATCCCCATGTGGTACATCGGCGGCTATGTGATGGAGGCTGATCCAGCTGCCGCCGCGGCCGCTGGTGTTGTGAACCGCGATGGCTGGGGATATCTGGCGATTGTATGCGTCTACATCAACGCCATCATCATCTGCGCGACCTGGCAGGGCATCACCTGGACGTATGCCTCTGAGATCTTCCCGCTCGACATCCGCATGCTGTGCGTTGCTGTCACGACGGCCGACACGTGGCTGGGGTCGTTTATAATCGCACGATCGACGCCGTACATGATTTCAGATCTGGGATACGGGGCGTATTTCTTCTTCAGCTCCATCCTGGTGTGCATGGGCATCTGGGCTGCCTTCTTTGTCCCAGAGACAAAAGGTAAGTTATGCTTCTGCTGCTTTCTCAACGACGTGTTGGCTGACAAGATTTCATTAGGAATTACTCTCGAAGATATGGATGCACTATTCGCTAGACCCGTGTACAAGACGGTATGGGCTCAGATGCGAGGCAGGCCAGTCCTAGAAGAGAACCGCTCCGAGTCTCCGTTTGAAGACGAGGAGAAGGCCAAGGAGCTGAGGATACCTTAACCTGACTTGGCACCCGGTCTAGTCGGGCCATGATCTGCGGCCGTAGATAACAACTGAGAACCCCGTCTGTTATTGGCTGCAGCCGCTACTGTCCCCCCCTGTCTACTGTTCGTGCCGTGCTCTGTGAGGGGTGGAGAGACTATCTGACAGCGCCGTTCCAGAAGAATTCCGAACACCTTTGGATGAGTGGTACATATAGTACATACACACATGAGCTTACGCAGACATCCATCTGACCATGATGGCTGGTTCAATTGCTGCAATTGTTCCTCTCCTTGACCATGACTCTCTGCCCAGCTTTAGAGTTGTCTCCAGCGGACCTTTTCCCCGCAAGCTTTCCCCAGACTCTTGCGCAGATTGCGACCAGATTCAGTTTCTGTTAAGTAATAGATAGCCACAGCATCTCCCTGAGGTTCTTTTGCTAGCTCGGCGGCGAGTGGCTGGTAGCGAGACAATCAGCACAAGCCATGCTGTGCCATGCTGCAACGGCCAGAGTGTGCGGCCGACGCCTCCACAGTCCTAGACATTGCCAAGAAGGCATTTCATCTAACGGAGATCCAATCATTGAGTCTACCGTGGGTCACCGTTTCAGGATAGCCGGCCGAGATTCCCCTTTGGGTCTCAGTATCAGAGCCTGCCAAGCTTTGGAGCTTCTTGGCAGTAAGATAAGAGTCCAGTTAACCGTGCTGACTCCAAATGTCGCCGGAATGATCGTTTGCATTGTGGAGAGTTGCACGGGTCTAATCAGTCAGGTCTCAACAAGTGTCTTGATAGTGTCTCTCGGGCTGAGAGCCTGACTCAGGCGTGTTCGGGAATTAACTCTAATTAAACTCATGCGGCAGTTTGTGCATGGGATGATATTTTGTTTCTGCCCCAGGCTTATGCTGCAGGGTAGGGTAGTATGTGTAACTATTTTGACCAGCTCTCGGTCGGCTGCACACGCGACAAAGCAATGGCACGATCTACGGGCCAAGGCAAACTCAGATGATACTCCTTCCCTTTCGAGATGCTAAAGATTTAATTGTCACCTTGGCAGTGACCTTCTGGGCGCTCTAAATTAACGCCTTCCACATCCTCGGGTCTTGTGAGGCGAGTTGCTGACAATCGACACAACCTCATCATCATGTCATGCAAGAGCCCCAAGTTCTGTCTGTACGCCACTGTCGTGAACTGTCTGTGATGATTTTTTTAAGCTTGTTGTTTAACTCGGCGATCACAGTGGCCTCCTGGTAGCGCCACCCGGTCAAAGATGCATACGACGTTAGTGAAAGACGGGGAAGACAGGGCTTGAGTGGCTTTTCTCGCCAAGCCAACCTCCAACGATCGATCTTAGCACCTTCCCTTCTCAGTATCATCTCCGTCGTGACAGGATTTGAGAGATGATCACGCGTTGCCAAACCCAGAGATACGCTGCGGCCCCCGTTTCGCTGCTCATTAGAGTAGACGACAGGGGGGGGGATCTGCGGGGGATAGCGCCCCCTACAGGCCAATCAATGGCCCGGCAATGCTACCACAGACGGCATTTTGGAGCTTTTGAGCTGGGAAAACTAGAGAGTAGAGAGTGTGTGTGGAGGCGAAAGGTGACGGACGGTGCTTCCGTCAAACAGCTGAAGTACGTACGAGGCGTAGCACAGGCCTCTTTGTTCTTTATTTGCACTACATGTGAGAGAGCAGGGCCAGTTTGTACAGGACCAACATGTTCGGTACAGATTACAACCCAGCACTATGATGGAGTCGGGCTCCGTAGGGTACCACCAACAACAGATAACACATAGTTACTACATCCCTGCAGAGATTGGCTGGCAATGGGAGAGCCCGGGACCTCCCTCTCAGTCGGACACAGAAACTATTTCATCTAGAATCACTTGGCAGGTCCCTCGCCATCTTGGCCACTATTTGGCTCGATACGACTTGATGCTTATCACGTCTTGGCACGCT
Source organism: Fusarium sp. NRRL 66739 (assembly GCA_021655895.1). Taxonomy (NCBI): domain Eukaryota; kingdom Fungi; phylum Ascomycota; class Sordariomycetes; order Hypocreales; family Nectriaceae; genus Fusarium; species Fusarium sp. NRRL 66739. Next base: position 55,225 of record JAJJWO010000277.1, read on the forward strand.
CTCTCTCTCTCTCTCTCTCTGGTGCCACACCCTCTCTCTTTTAGCTATTTTCCATCTCCTGCCCTTTTTGCCATCGCGCCGTGCTACTACTACGTAGCACCAGATTCCGCTTCCTGGGAATAAAAAGTGTCCATGTCCGCCGCCTTCTAATACCCCTTTGTTTCCGCTCTGTGTCAGCTTCATTTCTTCCCCTTTCGCTCCCCATCTTTTAATACAGGGCCTCCGCATCCCTTGAGAGCCTCCTTCTTCCAACCTGAAGCATCCATCTCTCCCTCAACATGACGTCCAAGGAGGAGAAGATCGAGGTTGGCGCTGTCACGCCGCCTTCGCCCACTCACGACGGTCACCAAAAGCACCAAGTCACCGACATCGAGGGTGTTCGCGATGACTTCCGTGAGGATGATTTCATGACCCGTAACGGTCTCAACCTGAAGTCCTTCCAGCGCCGTAAGTCACACATGAATGCGCCCATCTCTCTTCCCCATCACACCCACTAACTCGTTCGTTCCAGGTGACTATGGCTCTGGTGCCGTCGAGCTCGATCGCTCCATGAAGAAGCGCCATCTTCACATGATTGCCATTGGTGGCTCTATCGGTGCTGGTTTCTTCGTCGGTTCTGGTAGTGCCTTCACCAAGGGTGGTCCCGGCTCCGTCTTCCTCTGCTTCCTTATCGCTGGTGTTATGATCTTCAACGTCGTCCACGCTCTCGGTGAACTCGCTGTCATGTACCCCGTCTCTGGTGGTTTCTATACCTACTCTACCCGCTTCATCGATCCCACCTGGGGTTTTGCCATGGGTTGGAACTATGTGAGTATCACTGACAAATGCACATGCGATCGGAATTGAGATGCTAACACCCGCAGGTCTTCCAATGGGTCATCGTCTTGCCGCTCGAGTTAACTGTCGTCTCCTTCACTGTTCAGTATTGGAACAAGAACATCAACGAAGCTGTCTGGATCACCGTCTTCTGGGTCTTTATCATTCTGATCAACATCTTTGGTACCCTGGGCTACGCCGAGGAAGAGTTCTGGAGCTCCTGCTTCAAGCTTGCCGCCATCGTCATCTTCATGATTGTCGCCATTGTCCTCATCTGCGGTGGTGGTCCCTCTGACGGCGAGTTCAGCGAATACCAGGGCGCCAAGCTCTGGTACGACCCTGGAGCGTTCCAGAATGGTTTCCGTGGCTTCTGCGGTGTCTTTGTTACAGCTGCCTTCTCCTTCGCCGGTACTGAGCTGGTCGGTCTCGCAGCCGCCGAGTCCAACAACCCTGCCAAGGCCCTTCCTGGAGCCATCAAGCAGGTTTTCTGGCGTATCACTCTGTAAGCAGCACCCGATCCTGCAATTCCATGACAGGCTTGCTAACAGCATCTAGTTTCTACATCGTCGGACTTACCCTTGTCGGTATGCTCGTCAGCTCTACCGATGAGCGTCTCCTCAACAGCGCCAACCCTTACAAGGATGGCACCTCTCCATTCGTCCTTGCTGCCAAGGATGCCGCCCTCCATGGCTACGACTCCTTCATGAACTTGGTCATTTGCGTCTCAGTCGTCTCCATTGGTGTTTCTGCTGTCTACGGTGGTTCCCGTACCTTGACTGCCCTTGCTGAGCAGGACTACGCCCCCAAGATCTTCACCTACATTGACCGATCTGGACGCCCTCTTGTTTCTGTCCTTTTCAACCTCATCTGGGGCGGCCTCGCCTATATTGTGCTCGGCTCTTCTGGTAGTCTCGTTTTTGACTGGCTCCTTGCTGTATCTGCTCTCGCTGCCCTTTTCACTTGGGGTTCCATCTGCTACGTATGTATCACCCATCAAATCAGTTACTTTTGAACCTGTCTAACCCCAAGTCACAGGCTCACATTCGCTTCCGCACAGCCTGGAAACGCCAGGGCCGCACCCTCGACCAGATTCCGTTCAGGGCCTGTGGCGGTGTTATTGGCTCGTGGATCGGTCTCGCCCTCTGCTTCGTTATTCTGGCCGCTCAAATATTCGTGGCCATCTGTCCGCCAAACAAGGAGGGCTATGGTAATGCCGAGGACTTTTTCATGGCGTGCCTCGCCATCCCCGTCTGTCTTGTCTTTTGGATTGCTGGTTGGGTCTGGAAGCGACCTCAGTGGCTCACCGTCGACAAGATCGACCTTGACACTGGTCTCCGTGAGCACGACTGGGAGTCTATCAACGCTTACCGCGCTGAAGTTGCTTCTTGGCCCGCTTGGCGCCGATTCCTTCACAAGTTCATGTAGGGGGTCAAAGAACCTCGCACGACTTGTGCTCTGAGAAAACTATCGGCTTGTAATTAGTTCCTCCTTCTGAGGATTCGTTATTTATACCCACTCTATCAATCTAATGGCTGTAACCACTTGAAACCAATGAGACCCGTGCAAGTAGCAGTGATGTTTTTGAATCCATGTCAAGGAATCAAAGCATGCCGTAAAGCCAATGCACTTTGGTGTTAACTCGTTTCTTTGATTGTTTGCGGGTTGGCTTGGAGAGTTGGGAAAAAGTACGTCAGCAGTTGAGACGTATGGGACTAGCCATCTAACAATAGTTTTAAAAAAAGTAATTGCGAAGTACTTCCAAAAACCTTAGGTATATCCCGAAGGGATAGATCAGGGTAAAACCTTTTTAACACATATTGATATAGTTGATGAATTATGGTGCTGTGGTGATGCTGCAACATGAAATATTGATTTGTTTCTGCTGCTGCTATTGTGAAGGCTTCCGTCAACGCCAATAACGCTTCACAATAGGTAGCTGTAACGACGCTGCAGGATAGTATCTCGGCATTCCTTAAGTCCATGTATTTGTTCGAAATAGAGTGAAGCTACTGACTATATATGGAAGAGCTCTCGCACCATACCTACCAGGTATAAAGTAGAAGCGATGCCTCCACTACTTTGAAAATTGTTGGATGCACAACCGCGTCTCTTGCCTTGACTACAGAGTGTTGGAAGAAAGGGAGATACACAATACATATATATGTATGTGGTGGCTCGTGAACCTAGTTGATTCATGTTTTTCAGGGTGACGAATTAATCAACGGAACTGTATTGCCACGTAGTAATTGGTGATGCCTCGCACGCAGGGATGACCGTCCTCTCTACTGGGGTCGCTAGAGGTGCTAGTGGGTGGTTATGCTGGGAATAAGCATGATATAAATAGGTTATACAGGACATCACGCGTCATGTTTCTCAGCTTTACTCTGTAACAAAGACGCTTTGATGCCAAGACGTGGAGCTCGGCATGTCCGCGTGGCTGTACCTTTTTCATGGCCCCGCTTGTGATTAGTGATTATTATTTTCTCCTAAAACTCCCAAAACTCTTACGCAAACAAACCAAACCAGTAGACCTGACAAACCCCGGCATGGCCCTGATATAGCACCGGAAAATGGGATTCGAGGCCCTCACCAAGCTCACCTCCGCAGGAGAAGCTGCCTTCCAGAACCTCTCCAAGAAATGGTGATTTCCCACCGTGACCCACCGCTTCCGCGTAAAGCAGCCTCGCTGATGGCACTGATAGGGACAACATCAAGGAGCGCCAGGCCGACAAGGAGAGATTGGCAGACGAGATTCGACAGCGAAATGAGTTTCTAGATCTTGTATCGAGCAAAGTCACGGGCGAGTCGGCCCAAGAGATGGCGCCTCTGAGATGCAAACCTCGTGAAAAGCAAAAGGCCGTCTTCCTCATCACAACGCCTATATCCTTTGGAATCGTCGAGGTTTCTCAGTCAAGCTACAAGCTACTGGCACGACACGTCGGCATGAGCCTCAACAGTGTCAGCCACTGGGCGGTGTGTGTCATCGACAGAGGGCTTGGCGAATGCTACTGCTACGACCTTATGAGTGACCGCCTGGAGTTGACTATGCTCGGTAAAAACTACTTTCGCGTAGCTGTTATCACGCCAGATTTTGTCGATACTTGGAGCTCATGCTATTATATCGGAGAGACTACAAAATCGCACGAGGAGATTCAGGAACTGGGTACGCATCGGAGAGAGGATGTGCTAATCCCACGCTAACAGATTGATGCAGGAAATCACCACGTCGGCCAGAACCCACGGTATCGCCTATTGTCTAACAACTGCCAACACCTGGTCGAAAGTCTCGTCAAGGAGCTGTGCAATGGCAAGGTCATCAGCCAAGCCAAGCTGGAGGAGGAGCTCGCCTTGGCTTCACCCAAAATCGCACGCGACATGATCATAGAACGGCTGAGGTCCAAGATGGATAATGGTGGAGAGAAGGAAGACAGCCCTACAGTGAAGGAGTACCTGGAGGCGATCAAGTTTCATCGGGGCAACAAATAATGAACAAAAGCTAATTTCTACAACTGCATATCATCATCATCATCATCTCACAAGCAATGCCCCGTTCATCAGCCTATCAACTAAGCAGCCCTACTGCTCAATGGCGTGAAGGTACGCTGCAATCTCTGGCTGAAAGATGCCATCTGACACAAGCTGATCGGCAGACTCGATTATCCATGTCTGGCAATTCCTTTGCACAACTCTCTTGCTGGGGGCGCCCTGTAGATGGTAATCAGACTTGACTTGCCACAAGTATCGAGAAACGGGACTTACGCCTGCCTGGGCGGTATTGAGAGATTTCTCAGGCGCCTTAACCTTGTGGACACACTGCTCGAAGGGGCATATAGGAGTGTCATCCGTTGAATATTCACCATTATTAAGCATCGCTTTCTCGTTGAGATACTTTGCATCGACCCACTGCAATGGAATCCTTGAGGGTTTACGGCCAGTTTGCTCGAAGTCATAGTATCTCTTGATCTGGAAGTGGAAGCCAGTTCTTACGTCGCCATACACATGAATGACGGTGCCAATATCGGGGTTTTGGCTTGATCGTACAAAGTATGCCCAATGGTCTTTAAAGGGGGAACCGTTGTATATGATCAGTTCAGCCAACAAGGCTCCAGGCGGGCCTTGGGCAGCCACAACAGGTGGTGTCTTGGAGGAAGTTTGAGGCCCGGTAGATTTGAAGGATGGTGGCGGAGGAGGCGGAGGAGGAGGCATCTCGAGGTAGTGAACAGAGGAGTGGGCAAGGTGACAGGAGTTTCAGATTTGGGGAGATACGAAGAAAACAATGGGAAGAAAAGTCGATGGTAGACGGTCGAAGTCTACTCTGGATTATCGAAAGACCAAGACACTTTATACCTCTTCAACTGGTTACGTGCCTCCTGTCAAGCACACCGAATAGACAACATCCCTTGGCGGCGCTAGGCTACCATTCGATGGGTTAGCGCCAAGGCGATGATATCTAAACATAGGATATCTTTCTGCCGCGCGTTTAAAAATATCCAACCAAGAATATACATTGAAAAAAAAACAGTAAATAATCAATTAATTTAATAATTAGAAATATTCATAACCACTCTAATAATAATCGGTACCCACTTATAACCCGAAGTACCCTAAGCTGCTGCCTAAAGCACCAGGCAGCAATATTCAAGGTAGCCAACCAGCAAGCAAGAGTAAACGCCCGCAACCAAGAACACGGATTTACCAACATCAACTTTCCAAGAACACATCATTTACCTATCGCTAAGCGCCAGCACATTTCGATGGCTGGAAGCGACATTTCCGACCTGAGCGTCAGCTCATCCGATTGGCCAACATCGATGAAGAGGGCCTCGTGCGAGTCAAGGTTCTTCAAAGAAAATCGATCTCCCACTCTGCCCTCACCGTCAGAGGTCAGAGCTTTGAATGTGGCATCTGGAAACAAACGCGCCGCGAGATTCAATCGGCCATCTCCTGTCATCATTCCGTCCCTCGGACTTTTTGTCAAATATGGAGCCGATATCACCATCGCCGAGATCGAGACTCAGGTGCTCGTGCATGAGCGACTGCAAGGACAGGTGCCAATCCCTGAGGTCTACGGGTGGGCTGAAGACGGGAGACAAAGATTCATTTATATGTCTCTAATCCAAGGCGACACCTTGCAAGCGAGGTTCCGTGACATGAGCGAAAGCGAGCGACAGTCTGTGTGCAACGAGCTGAGGTTCATGGTGAACGCCTGGAGGAATCTAACGCCAGAGGAGCCTGACAAATACATCGGTAAGTATACCGTGTCAGCATCTCCGAGATGGAACAATTCAGCTAATCTTGGCTACGTAGGAAGCATCGGCAAACGTCCATTAAACGACATTTTCGTCACATGCAATCCAAATCGCGAGAGACTATTTACTGGCCAGGATGCAGTAGAAAAGTTCCATGAATATTACGGGATTGACATTGAGGGCCATATACCCATCACCTTCACGCATAACGACTTCTGTCCGCCCAACATACTCCTTTCGAAAGGTCCCGACCCAACTGTAGTTGGTATTCTGGATTGGGGGCAGTCAGGTTGGTATCCTTGGTATTGGGAGTACTGCAAGGCGCGTCAAGTCGCCATTCACGACGATGATATGGACGAAGCTCTTTATGAAGAGTGGAATAGCAAATACCTACCCTTGGTTGTCGATCCGGTGGACGAGGAGAGCATCTACCATCCTTGGCTCTATTTCATGTTGGCGAATATCTGATCACGTCTCAATTTCAACAATACACATTCGAGATTCTGGCAGTGGACTGTAAAGTGGATCACTTAATTAATATATGAAAGCCCGTCATGCTATTGTACAAATTCAGTTTGGCTTTTTAAATCACGGTGCGAAGTCCCCTCTCGAGAACCACACCAGCCACACCCGCACCCAACACGCCAAGAGTCCAGCTGTTCTTGAACTCCTCCAGCTTGGGCCAGAAGTTGTTCTTCTGCTGTCGGTACTCGTTGAACTGCTCAGCCTTGACGGCGTCGTGCTTGGAGTAGCGCTCGGCCTGGCTCTCCTCGTTTTCCTTGTCGCCGCCCAAGTAGCGTAGAAAGACGTAGTTGGCGATCGGGCCCAGGGCGGTGATGGGGTGGAGGATTCCGGCACCCAGAAGCAGAAGTGGGAAGGACGCGTGAACCAGGGCATCACCAAGGTAGCTGAGAAGTGTTAGTAATCGACCATGATTACTGATTCAACAAAGAATGCGACTTACTTGGGATGTCGAACAATGCTCCAGACTCCCTCACGGTTGACTCCCTCACCAGGGTTGTTCTTCTTGAATGCCTCGAGCTGAGCATCAGCCAACGTCTCGAGAGCGAATCCGGCAGAGAACAAGAAGACAGCGAGAGCATGGAACAATGGACCGTTGGCAGTCGCAGGTGAAGCTTGAACAGACTCGACGAGATCGCGGAAAGGAAGGACGAAAGGCAGAGAGATGACGGTCTGAGCGACAGCCTCGGGTAAAAACGTGGTGAAGAGGGCCTTGTTCCAGAAGCCAGGGTCCTGCTTCTTGCCATCGTAGCGAGGGTCATCCTTTCCACGCTTTACGCTTCGAGATGCGACACGAGAGAAGAGTCGGACGCCCCAGGCCGAGGCACCGATGAGCAGAAGCTTGCGAGAGTATCCGAGAGTTGACCAAGCGTCAGAAACCGAGAGACCATCGTAAATAATCCGAGTACCAATAGCGCTCCACCAAGCATTGGCCGTCATACCAGTTGCCTAGAGCCAGTCTTTGCCCTCGACTCGATCAGTGTAGCGAGAGATACCGTATGCGACAGCAGAAAGACCAGCGTGGAGGGTGAAGGAGGGAAGAACCGTGGAATGCAGGAGGCCAACGGCGCTTGTACCGAGACCTTGGGCAAGATTGGGGTTGAAGTGAGAGCGGTAAACGTCTTGCTCTGCGCCAGGTCCAGAGCCAGCGCCTCGAGGCCAAGATGGAGAGTGGCCGCCAAACTTGCTACCGTAAATGTCTTGCTCGGCGCCCGATCCTCCAGAGAAAGCACCTCGAGGTAGCGATGGGGAATGGTTGAATTTGTCGCCGTAGATGTCCTGTTCAGCACCAGATCCTCCGGAAAAGGCACCTCGAGGAAGAGATGGAGAATGTCCAGCGAGTTTATCACCGTAGATGTCTTGCTCGGCGCCTGAGCCTCCAGAGAAGGCGCCCCGTGGTAGAGAGGGGGAGTGGCCAGCGAGTTTGCTGCCGTAAACGTCTTGTTCTGCCATTGTGAAAGAATTAACCAATTGATCTAGAACTGAGTGAAAGATCAAGAAGTGAGAGGCAGTGGAAGGGTTGAAATATCATGATATTCCTGGCCGAGCGAGTGAGTGATATGTAACCCCGTAAACATTGCGTCATATGTGAAATCATCATTGCATCGACGATGCGTCGCTAAAGAGAAGAGCTGATGACTAAGTCGAATAGAGTGAGTGTTGGCTATAAGAGAATGATTGAATACAATATATATTTAAACATTTTGTGCTCATTGCTTCTGAATGAAACATGATAAGACCAGACATTCAAACTGCTTCCTCAAGCACGCTGTTGCTGAGCTTCACTGATCTCACCCACCATCACATCAAGCTTGTTGGCTACGTTGGGAAATGACATCAACATATCGTTGTTGATTTTATAAGAACGATAGTATATGCAGAGTAAGTATTCACATAACATAAAACATGCACTTAATACTCGAGATTCATGTATATAAAAGTGTACAATTAAATAACTTTATATAGCTAATCGGTAACAGAACAAGCTAGTCTTGTCTTCGTCTTCAATGACCATGTACAAGGCCATTTTATTGGATGCGAAGCCATCTAAGGCGTTCCAGCCATTTGAAGTGAGAGAGAGCAAGAGCAGGAGCAGGATAGGTATATCAGCCTGGCGTCTCCAGAGAAACCACGCCTTGGCCCAACGACATCTTCTGTCTACTCGTCGGCGTTGACGTCGATGACAGTCTTCTTCCACTTGCGAGCAGGGATCTTGCGCTTGAACATGATGTCAATCTCTCGGTAGGATCGTCCCTTCATCTCAGGCAGCCAGATGAAGGCGCAAACCAAGCAGAAGAGGCCAGTACCGGCCCAAACGTAACCGCACTTGCCGCCAAGGTTCGCAGCCTGTGATATGAACGTTAGTAGTGCACCATGAGGCTCTTATAAGAGCAGAAACATACCTGGGGATTAAGCATCCAACTGGAGAGGAAGATGCAAGGAATGTTGACAATGTAGTAGCAGCCACGTCCGATACCAGTTGTAAGAGGTCGGAGACGAATAGCAGATGTCTCACCAATGATGACCCACGAAGCAGGAGCCGGTCCGAGAGTGAAGAGGACCGAGACGATGAGACCGAGAGAGGCCTGGGCGAGGGAGGCAGAGGTCGACTCGGGGTCTCCAATAGAGGCGGCGACACCGAGTGCCACAAGGAGGACAACGTTGAAACCAGAACCCCAGAGGTAGATGGTTCGTCGGCCGAGGTAGGTTGTGAGGATCCATGAAAGCATGACGAAGATGGTCTGGAGGGCTGAAGTGATGAGACCAAGGGCGAAGGCGGTGTTGGTGTTCATACCGGCCTCTGTGAATAAGTCAGCGACTAGTTACTCAAGGACAGCAGAAATGACTTACGCTCGAAGAAGTAGACAGCCTGGTTAGCAATCAGGTTACCAGTAAGGTTCTGTGCAGCATAGACACCACAGACGATGAGAGTACGGTAGAGATCGGTGCCGCGGAAGAGTTCAAGAATGTTGGGCTCCTTCTCAGTCTTCTCAAGCTCGATGGTACGCTTCATCATGGCAATCGTCTCGTGAGAGTTGTCCACCACCGAGGTACGTCCCAGACGTCGCACCGCCTTGGCTGCTTCCTCGAGACGACCCTTTCGGACGAGCCACCAAGGGGACTCGGGAGCCAGGAACATGGCGATGGCCAGAGGGGTAGGGAACATCCACTGCAGAGCAATGGGAACTCGGAAGGCTGTTTGAGTTTCCAGAGTGTTGTAGTGGTATGCGACGGCGTTGACAATGATGGCTCCGATGGCCCAGAACATCTGAAGCATCTGAGTAGCGGGAGCTCGCAGCTTGAGGGGCACGATCTCAGAGCAGTAGGCGGGGGAGTTGGCGATGAAGATACCCCATGGGATACCCTCGAGGAGCTGAGAGATGAGCATCAGAGGGAGGGAGTCGGCAAAGTAGAAGACAAAGATGAAGGCGTTGAGGAGCATGAGACCAAGGATGGTGGCCCAGCGGTATCCGATACGGCTGGTGATGGGACCAGCGATGACAACACCGATAATGGCACCAATGGGACCACCCATCTGAAGAGCAGACTGCCACTTGGTCTCTATGATCCACTTCTCGTCCTTGTCACTGTACACGCCATATCGTTGGGCGAAGGCAGGGAGAGCGATGAAGTTGCCGATGAGGAAGAGACAGTAGGATTCCATGATCTAGTAAAGTTAAAGTTAGCATATGAATGCGCATGCATACTGGGAGTAGAGCCTACAATTGTGCAGGACATGAGGAAAGCCCAGGTCGAAGCCATGGGGTATGCTCGAACAGCCTCGAGGACTCCCATGTTGTACTCTTGGTTCTCAGCCTCGATAGCATCCTGCTTGTTGCCGGCGAGATCCTTCTTTTGCTCAACATCGTAGGCATGGTCGACGTGAGAATCGTCCTGAATCTCTGAGACGCCGCCAGGCGCCTTTGAGTCGTCGGGGCTGCTCATGCTGGGTGGTGTTTGGCTGGATGGACAATTGGTGAGGAGAGAAGGAGGGATAGCAACGCAGAGTCGCATCCGAGCGTGCAAGGGACGCCTTTATAAGAACGACTTGACATTTCCTATCCCTGGCAGTTTAGCCTAACAAGATGTTACCTTACATGAGGGGCCGATCAGTGCTGCAGAAAGAAGCTCGTTTAGGCATCTGGGGTCGGTACCTCGGCGGGCTAAACGCACCTATTACAGACACCCAGAGTGCTCCAGGTCAACCAACAATGACGGCCTGGGCCTATCAGAGAATAGAAACCAAAGTCAAGTCCATATGAAACCTTGGCCTTCCCCGCGAGCTCCCCGCAGCTACCCCGGACGTAGACACCACACTACGGCGCGACTCCGGTCGGGGTCAGCAATGGTTGCATCCTGGTCGGGGCCAATTTCCCCGTTTACCCCAAACCTGTGCCACATTCGTGCTATTGCAGCCCGAGACACGCAAGGGAGACTCTCCTGAGGAGTGCATACGTCGAGGTGTAAGTAAGTCGAGATATCAGCAGAGGTTGTAGGCGTTGGTCTGCCATCAGGACCCGTCTGGGGCCGTACCCAGTGTATTGTCTTTGAGATTAAGATAAAGATAAACTCCTCTGGAGAAGCTGGGGAAAAGCGGATAAATCAGCTGAGCAACCAAGGCCAGTTCCCAGTTTGACTCCAGCGCCAATGCTGATCCCATGGGGAACAAGACGCCCTGCACGCTGAGAGGGTCGCCTAAGAAAAGGCAGGGCCCGCCGCAAATCCTACGTAGCAACTAACAAACAGCCTGAGACGTGCCCTGTCCGTCAGACCAGGCTAGGCCCTGGGGCCATGGATCTCTTACAAAGGATCTTTTTTTTTTTTCCTTTCTTAACCGGGAACCCATCACTAAAGTAAAGGCGCTCCAATTATTCAGTGCCCGTCAGCTCTAGCGCACAATTATTGCACCTATCGGGCTGGCCTCCCTTCTGATGCCACATGGCCAGCTCCCTAAAACGGCCATATTCCCTTTACCGACGATCCTCCAAAGCCACTCATCGTGGGCCTTAGGTCACTGGACTCTATACTCTAAAATCTAAATGGCTTACTAGCGGTCGATCTTTTAAATCCCCGTCACGCCATAAGCTCACCATACGAGTAGTCTATCTGCTAGGCGTGAAATGTTCTGATTCTCAGGAAAACCTAAAATCAAAGGGACCCATGGACCTGCATATTTTCATTTAATAAATGGCCTGACTTGCAACCCACAGTTTCGGCGAGGGTATACCCGGCTTGGCAGCCTGACGATAACCTCACGTGTGCACCACTACCACATTACATAGGTATAGTCGACCACAATTAAATCAAAGATTTCAAAGATTTCAAAAATGTCGACATTCCAATACCTATCAGAACCCAATCCTCTGCCTCACTTCTATTCCCCCTCAAGACTTTCTCTGCGTGCAAATCCACGCGCTCTCTCATGGTCATTGTTAGTAGGGCTAGCCAGATACGCGCCGAGGACATCGACATCGACAATCTGTATTTCGGCGATGGCATACGAAAAACTGGTTGACAAGACAGGTAGCGAAAGCAGAAGGGTGCCATGTCAGCCGGTTGCTGAAGGAGGTTGATAGTGCCATTGCAAACAGGCCATGGCGAACTTATTTGCTAGCTGTCTCGTGCACCTTGTTGATAGTCTGTTCGGATTGCACATCCCCAAACAAGTCACAATTCGTGACATGAACCAGCGAACTATAAATATCTTTGCAACTGTTAAGACGGCGTTTTATGGCCTTAAAGGTTCCTTGTTTTATATTGATGAAAATCCTTGATTGTATTACACGCCATCGAAGAGGTCTTGCTGAGGACATGCAAATTACATTCTTCAACTGTCTAGTTTGACTTGAACAGGCTATACCGTAACCCAATTAAACCTGTAACAAACGCTGATTGTGACAAATGATGCCTTGAATTATAGTCATTATTTGTAGCCTTAGGTCTCCGTTGAGGATGAGGGTGAGCTTGATTCGTCTGGAGCTCCATACAGTTTCCGCCAAACCACTTTACCCTCCTTGGGATCCATGACCACGGCATAGTGGGTTACATCGGTGCTGATCATCTCATCTTCCAAGAAGCAAATCACGTCGGGCAGAGTTACGACGTCGTTGGACTGCTTGTACTTTTCCCGACAACAGCTGACTCGTTTCTTCCACAGGCCGTCGAGATGCTGTTTTCTGCCCATGGATACACCCACCAGTTCTGCCATGCCAATTCGATCTTGGCCTTTGGCCAGTTCCTCTGCAGCCCTTTGCAGTCGGGAAGGGTCTGGTTCGTCCTCGGCATCGTGGTTGTAGGCGGTCAGGAACGTGTCGGATTCTCGAATCAAGGCTCTTCTATGGTCTTTCTCGACAACGTACACCCGCTCGGGTAGGCAGAGGATGATATAGGCAGAGGTAGAGTCAGAAGTCGAAAGGGTTGTCAAGACTCGTTGTATGTAAGTGTCGGACATGTCTTGTGAATCAGAGGCGCCCGGGTCTTGTGACTGCTTAGATTGACCATCTGGGTCTTTGAAGTCGTCCAGTAGAATGTTTCGCAAAGTGCTTGAGATGGATTGTCGATAGCCAAGAAGGACCATTGCTTGGTTCCATCGAAAGGAGAGTCTCTGTCTTGTTGTTTCTCTGTCGTGATACGGGCGGAAGTTCAAACTGACACTCAACCCTCTTCTCACACCAGTCAAGACTCCGACATAGCCAAGATAGGTGATTGTTGTGGCCATAGCCGGGCCTCCAGGCGAGCGAACAAAATCAAGCTCAACGACAATCTTTCGTAGCTCGTCCATTCCCCAGTCCAGCGTGCGGAAGTGCACCATCCGTGTAGCTTGCTGGGTTGCGGAGCTTTTCGGATCCAGGGTGCGTACACCACCGCTCGTGCAACCCAGCAAGAGGTCGAGGAGGATGTTGAAGGCGATGAGAACGTGCATGGGGATTCCGATAGCTTTGGAGATGCCAGCCAACTCGGCCGCCTCTTCTGCTGAGTACATACGTCGGAAAGCTACTCGTGAGGCGGCGGCAAGGATCTTCCCGATGGAAGGGCCGGCGAGGTCTTGGAGGAGCTCATTGAAGAGAGAGGGTAGATCGCACGAGATGACTGACTCTGCGAAGTGCGGTACAATATGCGCGTAACGTGATTCGGGTGGCTGAGACAAGTCGACGACGAACTTGGGGATTGTAGCGTCCATGGCCATGAGAGGTGAGGATTTTGAGAGCAGGTATGATAGAGAATGATAGACTATATATGGGAGCGAGAGGAGGTGGTTGAAAATGCTGACATGTAGTCTCGTGGTGGCTGCCTGCCTGCAGAGAGCTGTGTTGTTGTTTATGACGTAGCACGTGATATATGCATCAACCTGTGTAACCAAGCACAACCGTTGCATAAACACGAACATGTCTCATGACTTTGTTTCTGAATTACTGAGTCATTGCTTGTTGCATTTGTAGTTGTCTTGGTGATCACATTGACACAGCAAGCATGTCGGCTGTGATCAACTTGAGGTACGGGACCAGCTAACAATTGGCCTCAAGTTATACAGAAGAGCAGCGTGTGATGAGGAAACAACTGAGGATGCCACCGAGGCAGACTTTGATCTGATTATGAATGTCAATGTCAAGAGCGTGTATCATTCGCGCCGGCATGCGAAGTGAAGTAAGTACTAACGAACCTCACCTCCACGGAGGTAGTCGCATGCCAGAACTCAACTCTGGCTCGGCCCCACCCCGCCAGAGCTCCGGGGAACTTCGGGCGGCATTTCGCACCAAACACGTTGTCCAAGTGCAAGTGCGAGTACAATTGCTTGGGCGGATGAATAGGCGGAGCCGCCGGAGATGGCAGCATCGGCCGTACTTTATGTTGCTGTGAGCTTTAAAAATTGCGCCAGCTCAAAGCCTTATCGACGGATATCAGGCGTGGAGAGGTTTCACCGAGACATTGATGCTAGATGGATATACAATAGCCATCACACAACAATACGGGCCAAGCCCTTGCTCTCTTGCATGTGCCATTTCTTCTTTTTCTTCTTGTAGAGAGGCTTGTAGTTGACTTACATCTGACATCTCGACCAAGTGTCCAACCAGCAGGACTACTACACTGAAGCAGAATTTGTTACGAAAAGTATTTTGTTTTATAGTTATCTTACTCATATCCCAATTAGGATAGATCAAGATATACAGTTTTAAAAGCATTATGTTCATTATTATGATATGCTTTTGTTTCCAGTGTCGATCAGAACGTTATGGAACGTCTAGGAACAGCAACATACATTAACAATATAACTTTCTCTCTTCAGCTACGGCTCTTAGTCCCTTGCTTCTATGCTAATCTGTGGCTTAGACGTTTTGACGATAAAGTTAAACATCAGCCAGTGTCATCTCATACAACCAAATAATATTCCCAGACTCTCTTGACAGGAGTTGAGTTCTGGAAGAGTAAGCTAATTGTGCACTTCGTGCAACCTTTAGTCTACTCAGCCTAAAACGAGTGGGTAGATATTTTAGAAGTATAGACCACAAGGCCCTCTATTTGATGCCATATGGTTTCTTGTTTGCTGAACCGCCGCACAGGTTACTGCGCCCACTCATCAGTCATATTTCAACGCCATATTAGACCATAAATAGAGCAGTGGGTGTGCTCACGCAGGCTATAAAGTAGGGTGACCTCGGAGGCTGCCTCGCTCACTCTAATATATCAGCAGCCCCTCTTTCAATCAGCAGCTGATGTCTTTACCTTGCGACTTTTACCAAACCACCCGTGACTTCGAGTCCAAACATCAAAGAATTTTTGACACTCCGCCCAGCTACGGCTGGTCAGTGTCTTTCAGCCTTCGATATCGTCGAAGCCTCCGAATGAAATGGATGCTGAAGCGCACAGCGAGACGATCAAGGTGGTGATGTTGTTGATTGAACAAAAGATTGATGCAACTGCTTTTTGTTCTCGGCCAAGAGAGATAAGCTCCTGTAGGCTATGCTTAAACAAATAGGCAAGTTCTCCATTTCGAAGTCAGGGTAAAGCGCATGGATAACGATGGCATGTGACATATAGGGGGGCTACATCAGTATCTTTGTCGTGAAAACAATCAATGAAGTACAAACATAACTAGTAAAAAGTAATTCTCTATCGTTTCAAGTACTTCTCCAATGACTTGTTGAGAACACCTCGTTGCGTCTCATAGAGCTGAGTCCTCTGGTGCTCCGACCCACCCTCTTTCAGCAAATTCTCACCAGGACCAATGGCAAACTGGTCATCACCCTTGACAAGACCATCGTACATCTTGTCAACAAACTCACCTAGCGGCATCCCAATCTCTCCGCCATTGACCAAATCAGGCTGGTGCTTCTCATCATGTAACTCTGTCTGCACAGCCGGAGGAAAGACCTCGACCATGCGCACGTGAGCGGCACCCCCGTCACGAAGCTGCTGACGCACATTGAGGATAAAGGTGTGAAGAGCAGACTTGGAAGCGTTATAGTTGGGAGTACGGACCATAGACGGAATCAGACCCAGCGTAGCGCTAACGTAGACCAGATGGCCCTGCGGCCGCTTCTTCAAGTGAGGGATGAAAGCTGCAGTGAGGTGAACAGCAGATGTGTAATTGGTGGTGAGTTCGTCGCCAAGAACAGAAAGGTTCAGAGTCTCGGGCTGGGAAAAGTCAAAACCTCGCTGGATGCCTGAGTTGAGGATGACGGAGTCGAGGTCCGGATCTGATTGGGTAATAGACTCGGTGAAGTCTTTAATGGCTGCCAGGTTGGTAACGTCGAAAGCCACGGCCCTAGCATTATTCGAGCCATGCTTGTCGACAAAGGCGTCGAGACGGTCCCTTCGGCGGCCCGAGATAATAACCTTTGTGCCGGTGGCTATAAGCTTGGCAGCAAGGGCCTCTCCAATGCCGGAAGTTGCACCAAGCACGAGGGTCTTTTTGTATAGGGGAGCCATGTCGAGGCTGCAGTATCAGGCTGTGCAAAATAAAGTTCTGATAGACTAGTCTCAGCCGAGAGTAGAGTAGAGTTGAGATGAAATTGAATGAAATGAGGTTCGAGAGCCAAGGGAATATGCTTGCGTAAGTGTCGCAGCCTCGATCAATGTAACTGTCGCGTTGAGGGAGGGGTCAAGGTGGGATAATGATAATGCCGGGTTATCGTCGGTAATCAAGACGCTAGACAAGGGTCTTGAGATTCGAAGCTGGGGAATGATTTGAAAAGACCGAAATTCACACGCGACGGTTACGAGGCATAAATTACCGGGTGTTTCATATGCAAATGAGCTTCTCGTGATGGAGTTGAACGAACACCGAAGCCAAAGCCACAGCGCCACAGAAAGTCACCTGACTACAAGAGATAAAGATGGAGATAAAGATGAAGAAGCGTTGAGATGTGGAATAAGCTTATAATAGTCTTAAAAAAGGCAGTCTCGCTAACCTACACGATAGCTTCACGATAGTTTAACTGTCAAATCTCACAAGAGCGTCAGATAAATGAGTTCACTGCCTCTGGCTTATCACAGCCCCCCTTGGTCTAGACCTAACTCGGACCTTGTAGTTGAGGCTTGGCAACGGTCTCTGGTGCAACTGGAGCGTTTACGCAGCCAGTCAACGAACGCCAAGCCAATGCGACCCTGAAAGAAAACGGTATTTCCAACCGCTCCTTGCGCCCGTAACCCAGACCCAGGAGTACGTCACTTGTACTGCAATCAAGTCTACGGAGATGCCTTCACGTCACAGATAGATTGTCCTGTCCATACTCACTCTTGAGGCCACACATGGTTCTGGCCCTTGGCAGCTGACCTAGGCTAGCCCTCCTCCCCTAGACAATTTACAAAATTAGCCATGACTGTTTTGGCTCTGCCTCAGCGCTCACCCCCGATTAGAAAAGTCTTAGGCCACCTCGGGACATGGAAACAAGGTCCTGTCTGACCAGGACAGCCCAGCCATGCTTATTTTCTAGTGCCGTAGCATTCGCCCAGTTTTAGATCCACCAAACAATACAGATCTCTGCTCGGCTTGGCCGTGACATTCAGACCCATGCCAATGAGAACATTGTGGCGTGGTCATCTTTTCTGACAGCCCTTACCGCATTGCATCTGCCTCCAATCCCGTAATGATGAGGGGGTAAGCCCCTTCACACAGCCGAGTACCTGGTAGACCCCGTATAATAGTCTTGGCTTTGTTAAGCCTGCATGGGGAGGGCAAGCATGGGGATGAAATACTCAAATATCAAGTGTTTCTGTCAGATATCTGGATCTGTTTTGTTCGATACCATCCGATTCTCATCTTGTGTATACCCGCATTTCTTTTCAGTCTCGTCTCTTCAGCAACAACTTATTTCTTGTATATCTTATAAACTACCGCTTCAACATGCCTTCTTGGATACCTTTGTTATCTCTTGTGGCCGCTTTCGCCCCCCAGACTCTGGCATCATGCGCATACGGCACTCATCTTCATCGCCGAGCCGATGTTATTGAAGCACCCAAGTTTGGTTATTCTGGAGCAAATGTGTGTATTCCTTCTTCCCCAAGTCCGTATCCGAGACACTCACTAACCCTGTAGTTAAGGGACCAGCCGACTGGTTCAATCTAGACCCCGAGGCCAACGCCCTCTGCTCCACAGGCCAAAACCAATCCCCCATCAACGTGGCTGAAGGCTCATTCAACCTCGTCCCCGCCTCAGATCTCTGCATTGAGATCCCCGACTTCAAGAAGGGTGCCGAGTTCGAGAACCTTGGCTCCACGATCGAGGTCGTCGCCGACGGTCTAGGCGGCAAAATTACTCTTGGTAATGCTTCATACGAGCTCAAGCAATTCCACTTCCACCTCCCCAGTGAGCATCTCGATGATGGAAAAAGCATGGCCATGGAGATGCACATGGTTTGGCAGAGCGAGGCCAGTAACCTCGCAGTCATTGGCATTTACATCGATATCCATGACGGAGGCTTCTTGCCAAGGCTTACAGCAAAGGCCTCTTCACTTGTCACATCTGTTCTCGACTCTGTTGATAGGATCCCTAAGCTGGGAGACAAGATCCACACCAAGGCACTCAAGATGTCGGATGTGGTTTCACTGCTTCAGTCTGGATCGTTCAAATCGTAAGTCGGACGCTCAAAATTAGCGAGACGATGCCTGCTAACATTGCCACCCTAGATACTCTGGCTCGCTGACTACGCCGCCCTGCAGTGAAGGTGTCAACTGGTTTGTTTCCACCAAGAAGGTGGTCATCCCTACAAGGACCTATCTCAAGGCCCGGAATGTCATCGGATACAACGCCCGCTTCCCCCAAAATGCTCTGGGGGACAGAAACATGTTGTCTACTTGTACCCACAATCCTGATGAATGAGCATTGATTCGGGTGTTAGCAAGGCATGGCGGTTGTTTTGATTGGAGTTTCGGGTATATAGAATGATATGATTATCAAAAGCAAAGTGTATAGACTAGAAGCAATTGAGTTTATCTTGCATCGAGCCCTGTCCTTGCAACTGCGCCTAACATGCCCATTGCAATTGGCTCTCGGCTTTGCCATCCTATAACACCCGTCCTACGGCATGTAACCCTCCATTAATCACCACCTGCAGTCATACATGCTTCACCGTAGATACAGGCGATGTAATTTACCGTCGTTAATGCATATATATCTCATCCTCCTTGGCTTGCTTGGCTGCTTGGACCTAACCTTCGGAGGTTCACCGTGATGATCAACGATATCGTCTATGAAACGTCACAAGCCCCATACCTTGGCAATCTATCGTCTGAAAAACGTGGGGAAACAGCTGATTTCCCCTGACTAAGTTAGCTGCGAAGTCGGAGTGGCCGATCAATCTCCACGTGTTCGCTCCCGAGTCAGAGCGTTGGGCGCTAAGCCTCGCGTTCATGTTCTCGAAAGGTCCAAAATCTCTTCTGGCACGCAGCCTGTGTGTACATGGTATATTAACGCTTCAGACATCGGCCACCTTGGTCTTCCTCTTCCTTTTACTATGGCCTTATCGTCGTGAGGGAAAGCTAAGAGGAGGCGCCCTTTCTCCTTCGTTCCCGGTTTAACTTCTTGTATAGCTTTCCTATTAACTATTTTAGTGTTATATAACAACCATTTACTATACGGCTAAGAAAGCACCAGCTTCATAATATCTTGGTTTTCGTAGTACTTATTGGGTTGGACTATCTTCGGGTGCGAAACACAGGCAGAATCATACATATGGCAGAGACATAACGGCATTGGATACATAAGCCTTTTCTAAATTCAGAAGGTAACTTGGCGCTGATGTAGGCATCAAGCCATAACTCTTTAAATATGGGTTAGAGTGTGCTCTTTGTTATGACAGGAATCTAACTCTCCGAGAAAAGACTTCAATGTAATATGCCCTATAAGTCGAGATCAGGGCAGCCCAGTAGAAATAACATAGCTGTTTTCTTCAACACAATAAGGGTTATATTTCCACTTGCGAGATAACTCAATAACCTTTCTATTAGAGTTCATAACTATATTATATGACTTTAATGCTTCCTATGTGCCTCACCGAACCTAATATCAGAGGATTATAATACGGTCATTCCTCCTGCCTTGGCATCCCAAATTTCCTCCTTATCAACAACCACAAAATCCAACGACGTTATACACTCTAAAAAAAAGAATTAAAAAGAATTAAAAAAAATTAAAAAAAAAGGCACGATGCCTCGTTGTCAGAACAAAGACTTATGTATGAAACTGTGTTCTCTAGTATTAGAGAAATCAACTTTATTCAGTACTCTTTTTGTCAGGGGTCTTGGTGATGATGGTACGAATAAGTTTCCTATTTTATCAACAAATGTATGAAAGCCTCGGGCATAGCAATTGCCTTGTCGCGGGTCTCTTTTTCCAATGGAATCATTCAAGAAGCTGCTGCATATAGTTATATAAAACTGTCATGTTCTATCATGAGGCTTCTAAAAGCTGACGCTGTGATACGTCAGCGTCTAAATACCTGACTTAGATGTATATATCAGTCAAAGGAACAAGAATAATCACATGGCATTACATCTACATTTCGATGAATGGTACTTCTGAAGGCAAGAAAATACCGCGATCGTAATAACTCTGCGGTTTTCTTGCAAGACGAGACGTACTCTATCCACAGCTCTGTTACATGATTCACTTGTCACCTCTCCAAACCTGGTACGGTGTTAATTATAGCAGGTAGTTGGCAGTACTTCACTCCAGCATCTCACTGGTGATGAGTAGATTTCAAATCTGCAGAAATATTTCATTCTTCTGGTAGTCAGTAGTTCAGTTCCCCATGGCGTGCCATCTTCCAACCAGCCGTGCAACACATGAATATTACAACTAAATCCGCAAGACCGAGGACCTATATATCACTTGCCGCTTGATATGCACAGTCGCAGTCACTATGGTCTGCCATATGAAAGTATTTTGTATTGTAAGCACTGTACGAATGTTTTCAACACACATCAAGAAACTTTAGATCTCTCCTCAACTCGAATGCCAACTATGTAGAAAGTCCCTTTGTGCTGAGCTGCCCCTTTGCTGAAATATCTTATAGTAGAGAAGGAATTCTATCCATCAACGGCTGGAGGCTCTTAATTACTACTAAATGTTGTTTAACCATGTAACGATGTGAAGGCAACCTGGAGCATAATCCTAAAAAAACGGCATTGAATGAGATGGTCGCAATCCAATTTAAAGTACACATTCTGAGCTTCACACCCCTTCTAGCTTCCCCAGGTCACTTATATGGCAATGACATACTGGTTCCTCATGAAACTCATATGCCTGCGGCCTGAGAACAAACTCGAGGTCTGGTTACCGCAAAGAACCATAGTCTTCAGTGATTCTTCACGACTGTGGTAGATCCTTCATAGCCAATGTCAAGGATTCAGATGTGAGAGCATACACTCAATCAAAACATCAGAGTTGAGAACAGGTCCCCGAATTATTTGAGTGTCCCACAAAAATAAGAATTATCAAATATTCTCTTATTCGCAAATCTATCTATGGGAATGCGTCGCCTATGTGTGGGTATCTGTGCCCGTCTAGGTCTGAGATGGAAGCAATTGCTGCTGAAGCCATATTCCGGTACCAGAAATATTCCATAGATAACAAATCCGCATGAATGTTTGTTGATCTGTTCAAACTCCATTCTCCTCTCCTACACAAAAAAAAAGCAAGAAAAAAAAGAAGAAGCGCATTACAAGTCACACGCCAATATGTTATCACGTCCAACGCCAAAGCTAGCCCTTCCCCTTAGTCAAAAGCACACATCCAAACAAACGTCCCCAGCGCGCTGGCCAGGATCAAAAAGGTCAAGATTCCAGCTCCCGCCTTGTCTCCTCCTGTGATGGGCGGCGGCTCCGGGTTATCGTGAGAGTCCTTTCCGGCGTTGGGGTCGCCCTGAGAGATACCGCCTGTCAAGTTGGTGACAGGAGGTTCCGCGTCGCCGATGAGCAGACTCGATACGGCGGCCAGGACGTTCATCTGCTCACCGGCACCGCTTGTCTCGTCAACGGCCGGGTCGACAAACTCGCCATCGCTCCAGTAGAAGCCGCACGCGCGGCCCGAGTCGCCTCCGGTGCACTGCTTGACGGCGGCTTCGGTCGAGGTCTGGAGGACGGGGAGGATCTTATCGGCGGTGTAGGGGGCGATCTGGGTGACGACGGCGAGCCAGCGGTGGACGTAGCCCTTGAAGGACAACATGTCAGTCGAGCAGGCGCCCTTGCGGCCCTCGCAGGGGACTTCGTAGGCGATGCCCTTGGGGAAGAAGTTGTTGAGCGTCGCGTTGAGGAGGTTGTCGACGCGGCCACTCCATACCTCGGAGCCGTTTGTCTGTCGTGTATGAGCATGCGAGTCCAGGTCCGAGAGATTGCAGGACTTACATAATTGTACATGAATGCGGCGCCTTGGAGCAAAATGGCGGCGTTGTAGGAAAAGGTGGCCTTGTTGATGTCTGTGCAGTTCTTTCCGACGTGCCCGCCGTCGTATACCAGCCACCTCTCGTGGTCGATGTACTTGACATTCCAAAGCCAATCCCACGTCTCGTCGGCGAATTTGGCGTAAGTTGAGTTGCCCGTGTATCTTGCCAGTCGGGCGCCGATGTTGAAGAAGCATCCGTTGGCGATGGCTACAAAGGTCAGCTACACAAGACAGTCAAGTTAATCCATGGCAAACCCACTGTTCTTGTAGTCGTAACCCGAGTTGGTGAAGGGAATCTGCCATCTCATTCCGCCATTGCATTCGTCGTCGTGTCGGTCAGGATGAGCCTGTGTCGTCCACACAGCCTGTGCGAGCGCAAGCCATTGCG
Organism: Fusarium sp. NRRL 66739; assembly: GCA_021655895.1. Lineage (NCBI taxonomy): Eukaryota > Fungi > Ascomycota > Sordariomycetes > Hypocreales > Nectriaceae > Fusarium > Fusarium sp. NRRL 66739. Next base: position 78,080 of record JAJJWO010000277.1, read on the forward strand.
GCTGGTCGTCCGGGGGGTTGGGGAATTTGTTCTCGGCGGCGAGCATAGCAGACATGCCCCAGAAGCCCTGATCGTCGTTTCCGAGGGAAGCACTGTGGTTGTTGGGCATGTAGTCGTGGCCTTCGCCAGTCTGGTGCAGCATGCCCTCCATGACTACATGGTTGTAGCTCGTATCACCCGTGAGTTTCCAGTAGTCTATATCCTCGTTTAGCCGTCCAATTCTGCCTGTCGTCGCTTGGGCATGTCGACGCACCGATATAAGTTCCCATCATCGCACCACCTTCCCACCAGTAGTAGTCGCCCTTGTATTCTGTTGGAGGACCAGGCAAGATGCCGGGGATCATGCCAGTCGTGTTTCCGTCATATTGCAGCATGAGATCGTAAGCAAGTGTGGCTGCCGACGTCTTGATCTCCTCTGTTGAGGTCAGTGTTTGTGCTTTTGGCGTTGCTGGCGGTCTGACATACCCTTTGTGCCAATCTTGTACTGGGCGTCGACTGATTGAACGAGAAGCCCTCCGAAAAGAGCAGCCTGGGCCACAAAGGCCTTCGGCGACGAAAACAACATGGCGGACTGAATGCAGCTGAGAGATGTCGATTACAAGCGAGCGACAACCAAGCAACCCCGAGAGTGAGTGTTGAAGAGATCCCCCGCCAAGACGAGAGGGGATGTGAAGAAGAAGAAGCAGAAAGGGATCAAAGCGAGTGTCCAAGGTTCAAAAGAAACAGAAAGTGAATGCAGAGGTGGGAAAACAAAGTGACGGGCAGGCAGATCGGGGTTGGTTGGATGATGATGGGAGATCAAAGGTGGGACGGGGACGGAAGCCGGGAATCGAATCTTTCAAGAGCAAGGAGAAAGAAGGGGGAAATGGAAATGGAAATGGCGGTACGAGCCAAGGCTCTAGGCGTCGGGGCAGTGCAAAGCAGAGGGGGACAAAGAGCAGCACAAACGATTCAATGCCAAGACGTTAATGGGACATGGGATGATGCAGTTTATTGGCGCTCAAGACCACGGCCAAGTCTTGGCGAGGGAGAGAGCCACGTAATTCAGCATTTTGGCATATAAGGAGCCAAGACACGAAGTCCCAATCGACGATTCTCTCGAGGTGCAGTGCAGAGAGAGTGCTGAGGCCAAGAGAGCAGCTGTATGATGCACCAACAATAACAACAAAGTAGTCTATCAGACAATCACATCACAATCAAAAGTGGAAAGCCAAGATCTGCTTCATCAGAACGAGATTTGGTGACACTGGGGCCACGCAAGCCCTGGTTCAGTTAGGACGATACTTACCTGTCCTCTATTCTGCGTAGGACAGACAAGTCGCACTCTATTGCTGCCCCTTTTTTTACAGCCACACTGCACTAAACTTTAATACGCCAAAAATGCCCTTTCCCCACCAGAGGAACCTCTTGGGCACCAGAGATTGGCTCAGCCCCTGGTATGCTTAAATATTACCTTATTCCGCTGCCCGTCCACTGAAACACGGACTGCAAGGAATAACAAGACCAGCAGACAGCTATCGAGCAGTAATGAAGATGAAGACGGCATGTGCTGGTCATAGACCACTGCAATTCCTGGCAAAACTTGCCCAGCCCGCAGTAAGTCTCATGCTGCTATGCCTCTTTAATCCAGGGGCCTCTTGGCAGTTAGTCATGCCTTGGCGCCATCTCGTATGTTATGTTACAGAACCGTCACATGTGCGTCTCCGAGCCTCCCGGACGTCGATCCCCCAGGGAGAGTCATAATTCCATATAACCCCGTGGCACAGCCCAACGCGACACGTTCAGACGCCAGACTTGAACTGACGCGTGTTTTAACTCAAACCTTGTCTTGTCCTGTCTTGCCGTGTCTTTGTGAAACACTGCCACCACTGAGCTTCTGTCTAGCTTTCCAACTCAACGCGTCCTGATACGCGTATTAAATCCACAGCCATATATTACTCTCGCTTCCACTTCGACCTGAGACGACCAGTCTGCGGTACCGCACCCGCAATAGGCAGTCCACATCGGCATATGCTTAAACTAGACCCTTGTCGCCGCTTGCCATGTGATTTGCATGGTTTGGGTTTATCTAGGGTCCTTTTTAGCCCACACGTAAAGTAGTATAGGGTACAGGTAACAAAAGTTACGATGCGCGCACAAATTCGACACCAGTTATTCCCGTCAATTCTATCTCACAATCAGCTTTGATCACTGAATTCTCGGTAATTTAACCAATCACTAACAGCGCCAAATGCGTCGAGTTTCGTGAGGTTGCGAGATGTCTCAAAAGCATTATGGGTTTTAAGTATGCTCTCTGTGGATAGATAACCACTGCCATTTGAGTGGAATCTAAGTGAAAAAGGCTACGTGGCACACTGGTATTGAGAAATACTCATCATCCCTTGGCCTATTGCTTTCGAGTGAACACTTTGTCCCTAGTGGTGCTTCCATGAGTTGAAATACAATGTATAATGGTGAAGTCTATTACTCTGATGGCAAAGGAAAATGACCATACCTATACCGAGAGCATGTTTAGGTTCCTAGTCTAGTTTCCCATATTAACATACACTACCATAGTATCTTTGCATATTTCTACCCAGGTACTAAGCACAGTGTAACTATGATTTCGAGGATAGTATAGATTCTGCTATTCAAAAACGAGCTGAAAGGTACCTGTTATTCATAACTAGGATACCCTATTTGTGAAGTCCCGTATGTATTTTGGAGCACCGTCTCTTAGAATCGGATAAGGAACACTTTGATTCAAAAAGCATAAGACACGAGATACAGAAAGCATGATCATTTAATCAGACTATACACTCGAGCTTCATATGGTGAGATGCTTATGGGAGGAGCTCGTAGGACTTAAGCAAGCCTGATCAGCAATTTAAAAGCCCAACCGGCAGGTATGAGGATCCAGAGTTACATATCCTTTTCATGGCTACAGTTTGAAGTAATGGTTAATTGTTAGAACAAGTGTTATTTAGTAGGACTTTAATTCTAAGAGCCAATATAGATACTAACAGTTAGATATTTATAGTTATCTTATCTTACTTATATCTTAAGTAGGATAGATTAAGATAT
>JAJJWO010000278.1:0-66976 GCA_021655895.1 Fusarium sp. NRRL 66739
CTAATAGCCTATAAAGACAGCAGTAACAGCCTTAATTAAATTAATAAAGGCATTTAAAATAAAAGCTATAATATTTTAATTAAAAGTACTATAAAAAAGGTTAATTTTATAGGTAAAATAGCTATTAATAAAATATCTTAAATTATAAGACTATAGCCTATTATTATATTAATTTAAAAGCCTTATAAGTAGCGTTAAATTTATCTCTAAAGGCAGTAAGAGGCTCTAACAGAATAAAGATAGCGCCCTTTCGATATATCTTACCTGGCCTATATATTTAAATGTATCCCTTGAAGTTGCCCGGGCTATAGCCCGGCCTTGCCGATCAGGGCCTTAACAGTAGTGACGTCGTATAAACTCTTGGACTTATTTTGAACATGCAGGTTTGGCAAGCTACACACTCCTTAGTTTGAATAGCTATGGCCATCAGATTCAACCATCAGCACCGTAGCGACGCCACTCTCCGGAATTACGAGCTCCTTCCTAAATGAAACTGATGAAGAACCTTGATGTCTCAGGCGGTGGCTTGGTCACGACTTAACGGTGCAATATGCTAGGACAACCCGACAACGTTCGGACGTCGGACAGTGAGGTCATCGCGAGTCCCCTTTTCGCAGTTGCAACAAAAAAGCTCCCGATCGTCACTAATCAGTTAATATCGTGGCTGAATTAAACATGTGGGTCCACATGCAGCACAAGCAGACGTTCCTATCTAGTCTTGGACAGGCAAAGAGGACTGGGTGAATCTGCAGCGGCTTGCAACTTTGACACAGACCCTGCTGCTCACACCAGGACCAAGCAAAAAGTCGACTTGGATCGAGACCAAAGGCACGGAAAATAAACTTCTCACTATACCCAGAAGAAGCATAGATCACGGTCGATATGCACGGAACTAAATCATCCAATCAGATGAGACCGGCCCCGAACCCCTCTTAACGGGTTCATCTGCCGGCCCTTGAGACTTCGGAGGAGGCGCCTTTGACAAGTTAAGTTCCCGCTCGCCATGCACAAGCAACGGTCCGGTAGGCCGATGCCGACACCGATACTCCCGACCTGGTCTGAGGCTCTTTGCCGTTGTTACTACACTTATTACCATTGTTGTTACCGTTCCTGTTCCCGTAGCAGCTGAACAACCACAACTGTTTCTTGATTTGCTGGGACCCCTGTTTTTTTCTGAATTCTATTATATCCTACTTAATGGTTTCTATCATGTCTTCAACTCTGCCAGTTTTGGCCCCCCGGCTCCCGGGCTGTCCACCACCGCTGGACGATAGGACTTACACGAAGGAGCATACCGAGGATGAATGGGAATCTATGCGCGATGTTATCAAAAGGCTGTATATTCGAGACAACAGGAAGCTGAACGAAACCATGTCCATTCTGCAGGCAAGGTATGGTTTTGCAGCAACGTGAGTGGGAAATTGACAAAGCCCTAACATGGATTGGAAGCTGATGCATTTCAAGAGAACAAATGTTTAAAAAGCGATTAAAGAAATGGAACCTAAGAAAACGAACATATCGAAAAAGCCCATCTGGCTCTACAGCTTCCACTCCTATACAGATTCCTGAAATTTCTTACTCGAACACTACCGACGACCAGGGTTCATCGTCATCGTCATCGGCCTCGCCAGAAGAACACCACCCCCAAGAAGAACAGCCCCAAGAAGATACGAATATGGCCATGGTTCTCGCCCGTCCATCAAATACTGGACCCTATGCCAACCTCGAGAACGTCCTCAGCGGTGTCTTTTCCTGGAGCCAATCGAAACTGGACGACTATGTCATGTCAGATCCCATGTCCATGTATTTGGCAAATCCAAATTCACCCCTTATTCAAGATAGCCGCACAATGTACCGAACATTCGAGCTTGTTTTCGATCTTTGGTTTCACGGCAAAGGAGACCTTGCTGGAATGGCTGCACGGCGGGCGTTTTACGTGCTCGAATTTGTCTTGAGCGAAGATCATCCCGACCTAGTCTGGCATGTGCTGGACACCATCTACGACATGGTTGACCGAGGCCATCTCCAACTTTTGACCATGTTCCTAGAACACGCCACAATCCTCGCCAAACGACAGCTTCCTGCCCAACATCCACTCCTCCTGATACTCCAACAACTACGGACTTGCGATTATCATTCAGACGAAGGGAGAGCCTACCTGTGCCATCTAATGCGGCAGGCTTGGCTACGCAACGTCGATCTATTGGGCCAACACATCGAAACATCAGACGCGCACCGGCTCTGGCTTTACGAGCAGCTAATTTGGGATGGACGCACACGATTGCGCAAGGGAAGCGACCTAGCCAGGAGACAGGACGCCATGTATCATGCCCTCGAGGCGATGGCCCGAGCGAGAAACAACACGCCGACAGCAGCTGACCCGAATCAGCTCCGAATTGAAGCGCTACGACTCGAGTTTACACAGATGGACGTGGGCGACAAGAAAAAAGCCGAAGAGCTGGCTATCAACTTGCTGAATCTAACGAGAAGCGATACGGGACCTAGATCTAACGATCGTTTTCACGCGTACGCATGCAAAATGCTGGCTCGAGTTCAAGAAGAAAAACAGGAATGGGGAACGGCCGAAAAGAACTTGCGATATGCCATCTCTAAACGAGAGGCAGCTCATGGTGCGGATAACAATCTGCGTGTAATCCGCGACATGTGGGTACTCGCAGCGCACTATCAGAAATCTGGGCGACAAGCAGACGCCAACGAGATCACAGCCGACGCATTATCGAGGGCCCAGAGATACTTGGAGCAGAGGCTAGAGTGATTTTGTTTTTGTGATGTCGATTTTTAGGAGTTTTGCGTTGTACTATAAAAGGGGTCATTATGGAACAAAGCTTTTAGGCTGGCAGGGTGCATAGCGTTGTGGGAAAAGGAGCATCTGGGATTTGCACGTGGTTCAGTGTACTCATTCTTCTTAAATATTTCGGAGGGAAAAGCATAGCGATGCTTGTATTTGCTGTCTTTCTTTTGGAGACTTGTTGGACGTTCTATTATGAGATACCCAACGCTGAGAAACGAAGCTGAAGCTGAAGCCAAAGCTGGCTTGATTGGCTCGCCACAGGCACCGCCACAATGACGTTGACACTTCCGCCCTTGGACGGCCGAGGACCTTGATTCAACGACACCATAATACATACTCTACCTAACACCTGCAAACCTCCCTCTTGAAGATTCTAAAGGTTTCGTTCGCTAGAAGCGCTCCGGTTTTCTCTCTTTGCGACTTATTCTTCCTATAATAACCAGCCATCATGGCTGCTGGTGCTCCTCCTGACTACTGTAAGCTCCCATGACAACCCCACTAGCATGTGAATGTGACAGCTGCCTAACCAAAGCAACATGTAGATGCTATCCTCGAGGTCTCCGATACTGCAACTACTCAGCAGATTCGTGATGCCTACAAGCGGTATGTCACTGAGCAACCTCTAACTCAAGCTCATTCACCACTAACACCGCTCTCTCCAGCGCCGCTCTAAAGACGCACCCCGACCGCGTCGCAAATGACTCTCCGGAGCGAGCTGAGCGAACTCGTAAGTTCCAGCTTGTCAACGATGCGTACTACACACTGTCTGAGCCCTCGCGCCGTCGTGAATACGATGCCCAGCGCAAGCTCTACAACACCAGTACACCCTCGGACCCCTTCGAGGATATACCAGAAACAGAGACCGAGGGCGATGCCCCACCACGCCAGAGCCCGTATTCGTGGGCATGGAATTTCTTCACCAGTCAAGCCACGGGCGCCAACCCACCGCCACAGGACCGAGAGCAGACGGAGAACGCGCAATTTAGCGACGTGTTTGAGGAGATGATGCGCGAGGAGGGCATGGCCGAGGGCAGGGATAACCACCCTACCAGCAAATTCTGGAGCATGCTGGGTGGCGTTAGCGGCGGCGCGCTTGGGTTCATCGTAGCCAACGTACCGGGTCTGGTTGCGGGCGCAGTGGCGGGCAACAGGCTAGGGGCTGTCCGCGATGCCAAGGGGAAGAGTGTGTATTCTGTGTTCCAAGAACTCCCTCCGGACGACAGGTCAAGACTGCTTAGCCAGTTGGCGGCCAGAGTGTTTAGCCATGCTGTCGGTATTTGAAGTTCAGGATTAGGGACAGGGTCAATGCTGGTTTATTAGGCGTCTGGGAGTTGGGCCAGCCCCCTCAAGATAGGGGTTGAAGGATCCGGTCGCAGTTAATACCTAGGTAGTTAGTTTCTTAACAGTAAACCTGAGTAACAGTCAATGAGACAAATATCACTGCGCATCTAGTTCTTAATAATCCAGCTTTTCAAAGCATTTTGAAGATAATCTTTAGGGCGTTGGAAGATTTAGATCTTCTATAGTAACTAAGAGGAGTATGCAGTGAACAAGAGTATAATCCTGATGATGCCGAGGAGCGGAGGATCTTGAGAGGAAAGAGTTTGATGAGGGCGCCGGTAACATGGATGAGGCCAGCACAAGCGTACCGTTTCTTAGCAATAAATTTATATGACAGTCAATGAGATCAACATCAGACTACACACTTGATTTAACGACTGTTCTTGGCTGTACTTTAAAGATTCATATACTCCTAGTGACTAGGAGATTTATAGCTTCGACGTAACGAGACCCAACTCAGGAGTTTGTATATTGAATAAGAGTATAATCCTGATGGCGATGAAGATGCCGAGGGGCGGAGGATCTTGATGAGGGCACTGATCACGAGGATAATACCAGCACGAGCGTACCCGAGGATAAGGGCAGCAGTCAGAGAGATGATGACGACTCAAGATCAAGAAAGGTACTTGACGCTCTGGAGCTGCCAATGGTTGTTGATACTGCAAGTAGCTAGCTAGGTAGTGTCAAGCGGAGCAAGGAATAGTTGCCTGTCGTGAAGAGATGGCCACCATTAAAACACCCTTGACACACACATCCTCTGGACTCTAGATCGGCGCTGTACTTGATAGATCATTTTTCGATTTACCCCTGGTCTCTTAGGCTTTTGAGGTACTTCCCCGATCGACATGCTCCTGAACTCTCACGGCCATCTCAGTTTCCCCTCTGTCAATCCCTTAGGAGGTTTGGGTGTTTGGGTGATGTTACTAAAGAAATCTATTTAGAAGTGTGCGTCTCTAGCTTCAGAGAGTCTTGTTAAATGCCGCAAACTCTTTCGTCGTCACTAGATACTAGAGTGCTCTAGTGTCCTGAGTAACTTCAGACCGGTCATCAGACCAGGCTGCGAAGATCCTGAGAGATAAATGGTACCTGGTTAAAGACGACAACAAACCATCCTAAAGTGAGCCAGGTGCAGGATACAACGCTTCAAACCCAGAGTGCCACCCGACATCTTCTCGTCGCATGTATGTTGGGCCATAAGGTCCTTCAACTCAATCTTTTCTACTATCACAGGCTGTGACCGACCACTACTTTTACATTACGTAGAAGGATGATAAGAAGAAGGCAAGGTTGTCAGAGGAGTGATTACCGCTTAATGGGACTGTAATACCTAAGCTCGAGATTTCCGTCCACACCCCTGAATATGGTGGATCATCTTCGCGATACCATTTGAACGGACAGCCCTGAAGAATCTTTAGATAGATCTCATATATAGGTGAGACTATCACCATGTAATACTCCTTTCAAGAATTAATGTTCGGTGGGGAGTATAAGAATACTTTTAAATTAATTTTTCACGTAAGTGAAGATAAGTATGAATATATTGAATAGGAGCAAGCTCCCATTTTAAATAGGCTGTAGGGTGCTTTCTTCTCATTTTACCCATACTCTACAAGCCCTTGCTGTGCTGGGGCGGATGATCCGGCTGCCTCTGTCAACCAGATTATTTGGCCTTGTCTTTGTCTTTGGCTTTCAGTTCTTCAGGCGAAGACTCTTCATCTTGGGTTCTTCTCGTCATCAAGACCTAACTCCAACATACATTGCTTGGTAGCAATCGCCTTTCCATTACCCGAAGATGGACGCCAATACAAATGCCAACGTCAACTTGTCCCACATCCAGTCCTTGTTTTTGAGCCTTGCTGCTATGACAAACAAATTTGTCAAGCTCTCTTGACTGAGATCCTCCACACTTCCAGTTGTGAAAGACATTTGTTACTGATGAAAGAAATCAACAGCCGCACTTTTATCTCCTATGTACAGTGAAGACCTAACAACACTGTCAACATACGAAAAATGCCTGTACATGTATTCTACAGTACCTATATACTGCCGTAACCTGGCCAGGAGACGCCATGTCTCCTGAAAACGACATGATTGACTTAGGTCTCCGGAAAACCCTTGCTGCCAGAGGTAGTTGCGAGCACGCTATCCCTGTTTGACGAATCGATGGAGACTCAAGAAGGCCTTACTCGCGAGCAACAGGTTGTATGGTGAGGCCAAGCACCGTTGGCAACCAGAAGCCTTGTGAAAGTCGAAGAGAACAGGAAGCACCATGCGGAAGGCTATGTTGTAAGAGCGCCCGAAAAAACCCATATTGACGGATGTGTGATCACACTTTTCTAAATGGAGATATTATTCCCTGGTTATATGGACGTTGGTGGCCTGTACCTTATGATTCACCCACATTTTTGCGCCGGGAAAGGACATCCACATGTCTTTGAAACTATCCAATAATAAGCACGTTGGTTTATTATATTCCTCCTCGATGTAGTGCATACTGAAAGCACTCATCAGTGTATAGCCCCAAGTATGCGGTTGAAGGATCCTTATGTTTTAAAATTTTAGATCTTAAACCATTGAGTTTATCGCTAACCATTCAGTTATCCCTCATGCTCCCCAGTTCGTTTCTGAGTCTTGCCAATAAACACGGCGTTGCGGCGGAGTTATCTGAGGCCAAGGTCCTCTGCACGTCTACTGTGGGCGCGGGGCTCCCACTCCCAATCCTGTGTTCACATCGCTATATCGCAATTATAACATTCCTTGTTCGTGCAAACAAACTCATAGCTTCTCTTCTGAATAGTAAGCGCGTTGCTTAGACGGTGGTCGATGGCCCTCCGGTCCACTGTACACAGATGAAGACATTCTTGTCGTATTTCCGGGTACTGTTGTCAAAGATGTAAGTGGAGTTCTCACAGAGGGAGTGAGGGTCGACATTTGACGTCCCCAGTCTGGGTAAGTTATTATTGGAATCAGTCGAAGCAGGGGCAAGTTTTGGGTCCGGGTTCCGGGTTTGAATTTTAGTTTGGGGCCTTGGTCTTGAGCTAGTTGATCTGTTTGGAGGCAAGATATACTTGTAGATAAGAGTGGGAGCTTTCAGTCGAATGCTGGCTCACGTTCACGCCAGAGCGAGTTACTGCCTGGATCAACTGCATATGGCGCTGCTTTCCAGAATTGAAACGGAAAGAAAACTGGGAATTTATCCCGCCGTATATAGATAGCCTCTAGCTGTTTATAAGAATGTGCCACAGGCCCAAGGATAAATGAATCGCTCCGGACGGGCAGGTCTGCAAGGAAACTTTTTCTACCTTCATAGTTTGCGAAAAAAATCCTTCTTCCATATCGAAAAAGTAGCAGACAACGTGTCCGAGTGGTTATGGAGATAGACTTGAAGCAGCTACTTAAGCTCTAGATATCTATTGGCTTCGGCCTCGCAGGTTCGAATCCTGTCGTTGTCGAGATATGTGCCATCTTCGCAAAGAAGATGCGGTATTTTTTTTATATCACGTGGCTGGCTTTTTTCTTAGATAAGGTTGTGGGGGCTATGGGGCCGCCCGTCGGCTATCGGCCGCTCCCGCTTCTCACCTTAGGAAGGCGCTGAAGCGTCTCTGTCTCGTTCTATTGGCTGGAGTCGACATTTGGAAGGGACCACCGCTCTCTCATCTCCAACTCAAAGTTCGACACCTCTTCTGCACATATCCTTCATGCCCATGAGCGTGGTTCAACGGGAACCTAGGTCCTCTTCATGATAGGCAGGCGCTAACCCTCAGCCTTACTTCTACACCTCCCCTTCCCGCTCGCATTCGCCAGTAGCGACCTTCGAAAATGGGAGAAGTTACCTATACTTCCTGACCTGCGGACCAGATCCCTGCCGGCATCCTAACCTTTGTTTTATATACGACGTCGCCTGGAGGGGTTGGCCTCTGTTGTTATCCATTAACATGCCTCTCAGGGACTTTGCGCCAGTGACCTATGGCCATTCTGCTATTTTCCTAGGATCCTATCAGAAGGTACCCTCCTCTGCCAGTTCCTGATATTCTATCCTCCTCCAAGATTACTATTACCCTCGTCATCTCATCCACAATATCTGCTACTTAACGACTCCAATCTGCCTTGGACACGACCCCTTTGATGGGAAGACCTCAGCATCCTGGTGGCTCGTGAGGCTGAACTAAGCGCTTACTGCAACAAACTGGTCCGATTCACCTCCCACTTGGCACCAAGTTGAGAGGTACCAGCATATTAATGGAAGGACAAGCCGCTATCCCCAACGAGCTGTGTGACCAAGGTCAAGACCTTTTGACCGCTGAGGATCTAGAAATCGTCACTACCGCTCTGCGGGTACGTTTCCTTCCCCAGATTGGAGACGACAAGGTGGATCGGATATATAGATGTCTCGCGAACGAAGGCCCGACGAACTACTTGCCTCAGCTTTCAACAGGGGAATGACTGCTCTCCGACAACTGAGTGCCTAGCCCCAATGTGTCTAGGCCACTGTAGCATTGCCGCGAGAAGAGGATCGATCCTAATCAAGCATCTGTCCCCAAGACTGCCCTGCCTCTCTTCATTCTACCAATTACTAGCAGAGCTCTGTAGGTATGAAAGGAGCTGCAGGGTACACCTTTATCAGTACTACTATATACTTATTTTCCAAGCCGTTATATCAATAGTGCGGCAATGCTTACCTTCAGTCAGTACGGCTCCCTTAAAGCTGATAAAATCTTGCTTCGCCAGATATACCTCTAACAAGCATATCAAGTCAATGGTACAGCGGAAGGAAATGAAGCTCTGGAACTCGAAGAACCTGACCTACAACTGGCTGGGAAAGCGAATGTAGTGGGCGGGATGCTCCTATAGGACTCAGTGAGCGAGAGCGTACTCCATTTGGTCATACTCCTTGGCAAGTGTATCATCAAGATAATGTCTGGCCTTTGGGATCCTGGCCTTGAAGATGTGGCCGTCGGTCAATCCGCTTTGTCCACTTGACATATAAGTTACCTTTAGTGTGTCTGACGACCTTAGAATACCCTCAAGGCGAGGGAGTGGCTTGCTCGCAAATCTGCCTCTCAAATGCGCGTTCTTCATTGAAGCTTGAGGCTGGGTATATACTATTTTACACTGGTAACCTGCCGCCCCTCGCATTTCTCTACGCACGAGCGCACGCAAGAGCATGTGAAGGCACAATGCAGTTGTCAAGTCTGATGATAGTTATCATGATATATGGTATCGAGCATAATACCTTATTGTGTTGAAGGAAACAGGGGCAATCTATAACCACATGATCCACGCATGCGAGGCTGGCCAATGGATGTTTAGGCACTTCGAAGAGTAAGACCCTCAGAAATTTGTCTCCCAACATGCGGAACAACGGCTGCGCAAGTCTCTGCAACTTCTAATGTAAATCAGTATCTGGTAGCAGTGTGTGGCCACAAGGACTGCCTGAACTGCTAGCGGAGTTGACACTGCTGGCATGAGTCCGCTCCAAATGCAACCCAGACTTGACTCATCTTATGGGGAGCATGCCAAGGTTGACAACAATCCAATATCAATTCATACTCTTGGGGCGGCTCATTGCCTCAAAGATTAAACGACTTCTAGCCCCTTACACCAACCATCATGCGCCTCAAGTGCTCCGTATAAAAGTCTTGACAAGGTACGTTAACATTGATTGAGGACGGTAGAACGCCATGAAGAAATTCACATACATTTTGTATGACCCAAACTCATGATCTCGACATTGATTCCAGCATCCATGATCCTTCGGTTTGACGGGCAGGCAAGGCATTCTCAGCCTTGGCGATGATATCGAAGCCTCCTTTTAGACCATTAAGTTTACCCTAGTTATCCAGCGTCTACATAACCTATCTTCGGGGAGGAGGCTGGAATCCCGGAGGAGGGGGACCGCTGGGGTTGAAGCCAGGTGGGGGAAACTGAGCGTTTCCTGGGAAGCCAGCAGGAGGAGGGAAGTTCCCTGGGAAGCCAGGCGGGGGGGCTTGGAAATCGTTAGAAGGCCTGAGAATATCGAGCTCTGATGAACTTACCACCACGACCACCGGGGAATCCAGGAGTACCAGGAAAGCCTGGGAATCCAGGTGGAGGAGCGCCACCAACGCCAGCAGCAGGGCCCTGATTAGAGTTAGCAATCTTTCATATATCCTGAGAGCATGGGTAAAACATACAGCCAGAGAGGGAGGAGCAGCTCCTCGGCCAGCAGGACGAGCAACACCAGGCCCGGCGGCCAGGGCAGAAGAGATTCCGCCAGGTGCACTCTTTCCTAGTCGAGCACTGGGGTCGGCGGGAGGAGGCGACTCGACGGAGAGGGAGATGATATGAGCGCCTCGAACAATCGTCAGGCCGAGGGTTCGCTTCTCCTCAGACTCGACGGTCTGGGTAGCGGAACCACTTGCGCCAGGGGCAGCGGGCTTGTTCTGCTTGCGCTTGACGCGTCGGAACTCTTCGGTATCGGCAAGGACAAGGTTCATGTGCTAAACTCGAGTCAGCTTTGTTCTACGCGCTGGCAATAGAGATATGTAGTACCTTGTCGAAAGCAAGCATCTGACCGGTCATTGCCCTCCCATCGTTGAGGGTGACTCGCATCCGCCAGTTAATCTATCAGGACCACGTTAGCTTCCAAATTCGTACAAGACACCGTGGAGTGGTAATTCGCATGCGCGTCGGGTATACGTACGTAACCGGCCTGGGAGAAAGAGAACTCATTAGCATATGAACAACGAGCAGCTTGAGACGCGTAACGGTCAAGGGGATAAACGTACCATCTTTCCTTGTTTGTTCGACATCTTGGCGGTGTTATGAGGTCTTGCTAGCGCAGCGCCTCTAGAGTTCAAAAATTGGTGTGGGATCGCGGTGTCTTTTGCGCGCGATCGCAACAACTTCAAATGCCTGGAGCTCTTGAAGGTGAGTTATGATGTCCAAAATCTGCGGAGCCTGATGCGAAAGGCTGAGAGGTACACCGACAATGTACCGTTCTGGCACTAGGCCAGACCTGGAATGGCGGCGCCCCACTTGACCGCACCGCTCGCTTGAGGGCAGAGAAACCCTCAAATATTTCCAGACTCACAAAAACGAAAACCCACTCTTTGCAACCTTTGCGATCTTCGACAACTCCATCACCAGGTCGACTAATAACAGCAGCAATGGCGTCCGAAAAGGCCAACAACCCCATGCGGGAGCTCAAGATTCAGAAGCTCGTTCTGAACATCTCCGTCGGAGAGTCTGGTGACAGACTTACCCGTGCCGCCAAGGTGCTTGAGCAGCTTTCTGGTCAGACCCCCGTCTACAGTAAGTTTTGACAATTTTGAGCAAGATGATGCGATTTTATCTGACTGAATCTCTCAGGCAAGGCCCGTTACACCGTTCGAACTTTCGGTATCCGACGTAACGAAAAGATCTCCGTTCACGTCACTGTCCGAGGCCCCAAGGTAAATACGCACAACGGTCATTGAAGTGTGAGAAGGAACAGAGTACTAACTCTTACCCAAGGCCGAGGAGATTCTCGAGCGTGGCCTCAAGGTCAAGGAGTACGAGCTCCGCAAGCGCAACTTCTCCGAGACTGGCAACTTCGGCTTCGGTATCAGCGAGCACATCGATCTCGGTATCAAGTACGACCCCTCTATCGGTATCTACGGCATGGACTTCTACTGCTGCATGACCCGACCTGGTGAGCGTGTCACCCGCCGCCGCCGAACCAAGAGCCGCATCGGTGCCAGCCACCGCATCAAGCGCGAGGAGACCGTCAAGTGGTTCAAGTCTCGCTTCGACGGCATTGTCCGATAAACGGTTGAAAAAATGGTTATTTGAATTTACGGATGGTCACGGCGAACATTAAGGGGAAAACTCACATGGGGCATGTATTTTCTGTTGCCTTTGCTGCATCAGCTTGACTTGAAATTCAGTCGAGCACGGCCTGAGAGACCGACCGGCATCCTGCCGGCTTTCCGATATTCATTCTGAATGTGACATGCCATCAATCTTGTCAGATCATTGGTACTTTGTCTACTTGGCCTCTCGTCTGTTTTACGTCTACGTGAGACGTGTTAAACACATACCCTCAGGGAACTTTGATGCATCTTTTGCATATCTGATGACCGCTTTTGATGGCAATGGCATGATCTCTCGCCTCGAACGTGAATACTGTGAACCGTGTAGATGTACTCGACAAACAAAATTGTAGTTGACCTTGGTCTCGACAATTGCAATGGCCTTTGTCCGATACAGAATGCTCTTGTCTACCTACGATGGATGGTTTTGACAATGTTGGTATTCAAGCCATATCTACGTGGTTTGGTAATTTGGCACTACGTCAGTTTACCAAGTCAGACTGGACACTTACATTACAAAGCTTCCACGGCTTGATGTGCTTCTCAAGCTCAAGCAATTGCTTTAGGTCACGGAGGCTTGTAGAATTATGCGATATTTGCATCATAGCAGATATACGCTTTTCAAGCAAATATCCATACACTTCAAAAACCTGACCCATGGGTTAATTGATTGTGCTGCACCAGTGGGGATGCACCCCAGATCTGATATCTCGGGGGACACGGGTCATCCGTCACCGGAGAAGAGTCTAATATGCAAAGACCACAAAAAGCATAATGCTTTGGTGACATAATTAGGGAGAGAAATGTGATTCGGAAAATCAACGGCGCAAAATCACAATTGTTCAATTGACTAGCCTTGTCTGTTTCATCAGCGTTGCTGTGCTGGTTGTTCTCTTGTTGCTCCGTAGCCGGTCACCAGGCCAGAGCAGAGGTTCCACTACGAAAACCAGAGCTTGTTAGGTAGAGCAAAGCTCTCCGAGCATGTCCTTCCCTTCCCTGACATGCCTGTCCCAGAATGAGCAACCGCATTTCTCAGGCACTAACTGCTTGGACGTACCCGGTTAATACCGATCAATCGGCGGTACGGAGTTGGTTGAGATGCAAGAGTCGGCTAGCAACGACAATGGAGGCAAATTGAGATCTGAAGATCTGAGATCGTTTCAATTGACACACAGAAAGGATAGAAATACACTTAATTGATACGCTTAGGCTCTCTAAGAGCCGCTCATCGATCTGCTATAGACTGTCGGACGTCAGCTCGGTGGGCGAAACGAAGCTCCGAAATGCAAGCGGGTAGCAAGAATGAGCTAGGAAATTGTTAAGGCTGCTTCGGAATATCCAGGCAAAAACGCGCACTGAAAGCTGAGTGGGCAACCGGGCATGTGGCCCCACCCTATCCCTCAGACAGACTCTGCTCTCCATCACCGTCCTCCTCAAAAAACTCCATTTGCTCTCCTGTAAAGGCAGCACCGCACTCCCCAATCTCCCCTCCTCCCAATTGCACCCGGCTGCAATTGCTCTCCTTTCATCTCCAAACCTCCCGTATACCTCTTAATATGTTCCGGAACGCCCTCCGACAGTCGACGCGCGCCGTCGGCGCTGTCTCTGCTGCTGGCAGGGTCGCCGCGGTAAGTCAACGTGCTCTCCCGAGTCCCGAATCGACCATGCCATCGACCAGCGGCCACAAACATCGTGCATCCATCGAGAACCCATCGCAAGAGCTCAATTGAGTGGTTGGATCAATATTTCTGGACTCATATCAGCTTTTTTGAGCTGTTTGGGCCTGCTGCCGCTGCCGACTGGTCAAGGACTTTTTCGGGCTTCGGCTAACTTGTTTTTCACCACATCAGGTCCGAAATGCCGCACCCGCCTCCATCAACGCCGCTCGATTCTACGCCTCCGACGCCAAGGCCACTCCCACTGAGGTCTCTTCTATCCTCGAGCAGCGAATTCGTGGTGTCCAGGAGGAGTCCGGTCTCGCTGAGACTGGCCGTGTTCTTTCCGTCGGGTATGTGGATATCTGCTGGGGCATTTGGAACAAGGCAAGGCTGGTGCACGATAGCCTCAAACAACATCGCTCCGCCAACCCGCCTGGATGCTCAGCAACCATCAGATCAAAGTTCAATCAATGCTGACTCTATACTCACAGTGATGGTATCGCCCGTGTGCACGGCATGGCCAACGTCCAGGCTGAGGAGCTTGTCGAGTACGTACTGAGCGGAAAGCTGGAGCAACTCCGTCATCCATCACATAGCTAACAAGCATCAGGTTCGCCTCCGGTGTCAAGGGAATGTGCATGAACCTCGAGGCCGGCCAGGTCGGTGTTGTGTTGTTCGGTTCCGATCGTCTGGTCAAGGAGGGCGAGACCGTCAAGCGTACCGGTGAGATTGTAAGTTGAAACTATCTCAACGCATTGAGAGAAGCATGGAAGCTGACACCCCATCAAGGTCGATGTTCCTGTCGGCCCTGAGATGCTCGGCCGTGTCGTCGACGCTCTCGGTAACCCCATTGACGGCAAGGGCCCCATCAACACCAAGGAGAAGCGCCGTGCTCAGCTCAAGGCTCCTGGCATTCTGCCCCGAAAGTCCGTCAACGAGCCCGTCCAGACTGGTCTCAAGTCCATCGACGCCATGGTTCCCATCGGCCGTGGTCAGCGTGAGCTGATCATTGGTGACCGTCAGACCGGTAAGACTGCCGTTGGTCTTGACACCATCCTCAACCAGAAGCGATGGAACGACAGCAACGACGAGAAGAAGAAGCTCTACTGTGTCTACGTCGCCGTCGGTCAGAAGCGATCCACCGTCGCCCAGCTCGTCAAGACCCTCGAGGAGAACGACGCCATGAAGTACTCCATTGTCGTCGCTGCCACTGCCTCTGAGGCCGCTCCTCTGCAGTACCTTGCTCCCTTCACTGGTGCCTCTATTGGTGAGCTTCCACCCCCACTTTTCCACATATACCTATCCCAAGCTTTGACAACTTTATCCCTAAACCGTCATAAAATGCCCAAAGTTTGCAAGACTTTTATAAATCACCTTTACAAACTTACATAACCTCATCAGCATATTATTGGCATACTTACTAACCTTTATTACAGGTGAGTGGTTCCGTGACAATGGCAAGCACTCTCTCGTCATCTACGACGATCTTTCCAAGCAGGCTGTCGCCTACCGACAGATGTCTCTGCTTCTCCGACGTCCCCCTGGACGTGAGGCTTACCCCGGTGACGTTTTCTACCTCCACTCTCGTCTGCTCGAGCGTGCCGCCAAGATGAACGACAAGCTCGGTGGTGGTTCCATGACTGCCCTTCCTGTCATTGAGACCCAGGGTGGTGATGTCTCTGCCTACATTCCCACCAACGTCATTTCCATCACTGATGGTCAGATCTTCCTGGAGGCTGAGCTGTTCTACAAGGGTATCCGTCCCGCCATTAACGTCGGTCTTTCCGTCTCGCGTGTCGGTTCCGCTGCCCAGCTCAAGGCCATGAAGCAGGTTGCTGGTTCCCTGAAGCTTTTCTTGGCCCAGTACCGTGAGGTCGCTGCCTTCGCCCAGTTCGGTTCCGATCTGGATGCCGCTACCAAGCAGACCCTCAATCGTGGTGAGCGTGTAAGTTAAAATCTACCAATGATTGTTGCGAGTCTACAGATGCTAATCACTCTACAGCTGACCGAGCTCCTCAAGCAGAAGCAGTACAGCCCTATGGCCGTTAACGAGATGGTTCCTCTCATCTTCGCTGGTGTCAACGGTCTGCTCGACTCCGTCCCCGTCAACAAGATTCTCCAGTGGGAGTCCGACTTCCTCGCTCACCTCAAGACCAACGAGTCCGAGCTCCTTTCCACCATCGAGAAGGAGGGTGTCCTTTCCAAGGAGACCGAGGCCAAGCTCCGTGACGTTACCCAGTCCTTCGTCAAGAGCTTCTTGGGTTAAATGTAATCAAAAGCAACTTGAGCGGAGAATAACGGGGGCCTTTGGGGATGTTCCTGTCTATACCGAATATCTGTAGTCGTTTTGGCGGAGGGATCATGTCGAGGTGTCGCGCCTGAACGGAGCGACGGGAATGAGTTGAGGGAGATTCACCCGTCGTATTGCCACTTGTAAAATAGAGCACAAAACTCAATGAATGCCCTCGATTCCTTTTGTTTGAAATTCCAACATGAACGCGGTTTCTAATGACAGCGATGTATAATTACAATAGCTATTGATTTTGTCGGTATTGCTTCTAGCGTCCGGGAAAAGGACGGCATACCAAGCCCAAATTGAAGTATCCAGGTAATAAGCTTGATTTACCTAGCTTGTTTGTATATTTATAAATATTAGGATACAAATTTACGCTAAAACTCTTATAGTATTCTAGGTTTTATAATATTTCTACTATTTTATTCATAATATTTATTTTTAGTAAAAGTTGGGTAATTTTATGGCATAGATGCCATGTTTTTCCTCGACCTCGTGGAGAATTCTTTCTTTGTGAGCCTCCTATACAGAATGTTCAGAAGGCCCGAACACGCATGTTGCCCATGCTTCAGATATCAACACCTCACCAGGGCCTTGAGAACGTTCATAGTGGTCACCTATGTGAAACAACAGAGAACTGATAATACAATCAATTGTATTGTCATAATAGGACATGATTTATTTAACATGGGCTCATTAAGATTTTCTCTGACCATTGATGCATCAAGCATCTCGTATAGTTCGTCCACACATTGCCCATTTGGCTTATAAATGACAAACTATCGCTAATCCTCTTTTGAGGCGCATAAGCATGTCCATCGTTGAATTCCGTCGTCACATTCCTCGATCCTGCGCTGGCATACATCCATGACCTGGCAAAAGCAACCGTGACGCCCGTTCATGACCGTAACGAAGTGAAAACTAAAGGTTGACCGCCCTTTGAGGTATCTTGAGTGGAAACAGTTGAGACAAAAAGAAATCCGCAATTGTATAGCGGGTGGGTCGTAATATGTCCACAGAAAGAACAAAGAAAACAGGATCGTGTAAACATGGCTCGATATGATGAGACTCTTTGGTGTGGCTTAGTCCTGGCCTCCTAAAGACCCAAGCCTTTGTGCAGGCATTGGTCCCGTCTCTTCAGATTGACGGAACCTCGATTGGGGTTCGCGCAGTCGGTTTGCGACGTGAATGTCGATGAGCATCTCCACAAGCGCTTCTGCATCCTTGTGAACATCGACGAGATCAGCTGGACTGGAAGACACGCCAGCCAGGCTTCCGTCAGCTCGCGGCTTTCGGTAAGCTGCGAAGATAATCCCGCGGTCTGTCTTCATAGATTGGGATGAGGTAGCTGGGGAGGTTGGGCTTTTCGAACACTCGCCGGTATAGAAAGCGCAAGCATAGCCGCGGGCGAACTCATCGTTCCGCACCTCCTTCGCCCGGTACTCTATCCATCCCGGAGTTCTCAGAATTTTGCCATGAGCTGATGTGGATATTTGAAATGGCAGGTTGACATTTTCCAGACCGTAAGCAGCGAGAAGGCGACCGGACAAGGCTTTAGTCTTCTTGCTTGGTGTCTTGGGACTGGCTGGATTGCAGGCTCGAGTTCGAATATCGTCAGTCCATAGATTGACTACGTAAACAAAATCGAAGTTGTAGCGGTTGGCGATTCTAGCTGCCTCAAATGCGGCGGCCGTGGCAGGCTTACTGGCGTGAGGAGGGGTGAGAGTTAACAGAGAAGAGCGAGGAGAAGCGGTGGTAGAAGGAGCTGTTGAGGAAGTTGATGTCTCAGCTGCGTCTAGAGCTTCCGCAGGAGCCGACTCAGCAATGTCGTCATCACTCAGATTAAAGAACTCATTGAAATCAGGTTCTCGAAGCGTAGAACTGCTTATGGAAAGTCTGCTTGTGGAAGGAGCCAGGCTGGATTGGCTGGTGGTTCTTCTCAGTGGTCGCCGATCCAGAGTCTCGGCAAGCTGGCGACGAATATCCCTGTACACGGCTTTGTTGAGAAAATCAATGGACTTTGAGACTCTCAGCTGTGAAATATGAACTGGGCGGAGCTCTGGTGAAGAGTCTGGAGTAGGGGGCTTTCTTCGGGGCAGTGCTGGAAGTTTCTTGTCGTGAAAGTATCGAGGACTGTGAGCACCCTCATCCTCCAAGTCTGAGGAAGGGGGGGTATCGAGCCGTAGAGCGCCAGCAGCAGGCTTACCCAAAGATCGGAGTGGAAGGCTACGCTCACTAGGGGCCTCCATGGATGATTTGGGATCGCAAGTAGAAGACGAAGCTGAAGTGTCTCCATGATGAGTCGGGGGACGAGGGAACTGATAAACATCAAAATCGTCTAGAAAAGACTCTGCTCGTGTAGGCATGAAGGAAGTCTTGAGAGGCGAATATTTCAAAATATTGGAGTTTGACGAGCGTGTAGGGCTCTGAGCGTTCGACATCGAGTCCATTCGATGATGAGAAACAGGGACCGGGGAGAGCGCTCGGCTTGCTGGCTGCTTTCTCACCTCCTCGCGAGCAGCCATGCGGCTAGTTTTGGGGCGAATGAATGAAGGCGAGGGGAACTGAGGTATTGTAGGAGTGACAGTAGCTGGCTCAACAGCATCGGCTGAGTGAGCTGGCGTCTTCTTCTTGGCGAAGAAGCGCTCGAGGCTCCCGAAACCGTTGGCCATATTGAACCTTGGTCAATGAAAGAGTGAAGTTAACGTTGCGCAGGATGCCTAAGTCAAGCGGTGTTAGCGGAGTGAAAGGGAACCCAAGGCTGGCCTCGTGCTCGGAGGTGCACGAAAGAAAAGAATTGTATTGTAACGTACCAGATCTGATGTGAAGAACTATCACTTGTGGGAAGACGGAGGTGAGATGTAAGCCAAGGTGCCGCTTGGGGTGAATCAGGGCCACTTGTGGTGGAAATTTGGTGTCTGTGAAATCAAGGCAAAACAGTCCAGACTGGAATTGAATCTGAATGGCACGAGATACTCGACAGTGAACTCGGGCGTGACTGTATCAAACAGTGATCAAAGGAGAAGGGGAAGAAGGACAACAGCTCATGACCACAAAGGCGGATGCAGCGACTTGGAACCCCAAGGCAGACCCGACTAGTTCCTAACGAGGTATTGTGAAGCGGTTTGCTGCTCAAGAGAGAATCGGGTTTCGAGGCCACAGTGGTGCAAGAGTAACGAATGCCGCTTTGGCGGGATCTTTCGAGTGTGGTGTTGCGATATCCTGCGCTTGCCTCTGTTGCTCTGCACTATGTCGTGGGTTGTAAAGGCCTTGAGCACTGTAACATTGACTGCACTCAAGCTGTGTTTCGGTTCTTGTTACAAACGAGAGTCGATGTTGATACTGGGTTGCAGGTAACAAAAGGGAGTTAAAGGATTCTTGTCCGAGGTGTGAGAGGAAAGAAATGTAACCAGGTTGGATGCGGGAAAGGTCGCACAGCAGGTGCAACGAAGCGAGTATAGAGCGGGAAGGAACCTGAGGCTGGTGTTTGGTTGCACAGGGCAAGAACCACTGAGATCGGTACAGTAGCTCTCTGTCGCTGCCACTGCCGCTGCAATGCAATGGCTGTGGGGAGAGTTTTTAAGGAACGGAAACAAGAATGGAAGTAAGGCTGGAGGTATGCTGTAATTTAATAATCGCAAACAACAAGAGCAACAATCCTTCTCTCTGTTCCCATTCATCAACCAACACATTCTGGGGGGCCTAAGGATACTTTAACATCGCCCGGTGGGCAGCCCAGGAACGCCCACTTCCCAGCGGCAAGACGTTGGAGGGTTAAAACGCCTGCGGGAGCAGGGATACCAACGCCCTAGTACGTCCCACTTGGAGCGTTTAGCACACCCACAGCTATCGCCTAGCACTCCCTCAAGTACCTCCCTTCAGCAACCACGGAAACCCTGATGAGCCTAGCCCAGCCTGGAACCAGACGATACATCACGTCTGGATGCATCCATTGAGTCAGTCGTCGTTGCTTTTTCTCCATTGAAGAGAGACGGCGACAGAAGAGACATACCTCAGAGACATGCTTCGCATACGAGCGTCTGATGATAGCCACACGCCAGTTCCTCTAGCAGACATTCTTCGAAAACGCATCACATGGTGATTATTGGCGATGAGCCGAAGAATTAGAGGATCCAACTTTCATGCTGTTCACATACAAAACGGCACCAGTCGGCAACAAAATCTTTTATTCCATGTCCAAAAACTCGACTCGAGTCTTTTCCCCATCCGTGCCCTCCTTGCGACTCGGCTCGGCTCACAATCCTGTGAGCTCCCCGTCCCGAGAGCTTCAACTCATGTGCCGTCGATCAGGCCTTGCCCTGCTGCATCACCAAGTTGCTATCATGCCACGGGGGGCCTTGATGTCACTACCGGTGCCAGTTAAACAACCTCATGCACTCTAGCCACTGCAGGGAGTGCGGCTCCCCGGCCTTGATCCTTCTCCGAATGACCAACCCATGGCTTGTTGTCTCCCCGCGAGACCCCGCGGCACCATACCCTGGCATGTAGGGGACATAAAACTTGGGGATACCTTAGGTAAATAATTCCAAGTCTAGTATGCTAAGTTGCTACTATGATACTAACTTAGGATAAGCATATGACTACTTTGGTTTAGGATCTTACATTTTTAGAAATTATTTATAAGTATTTTTTAAAAACTCTAGTTAGGTATGTATAAAGGGTCGGGTAGTCCTGTGTCTTTTTGTCCCCCACCAGCCTGGTTCGAGCTAACAACGGATGGCTTGCTTTTCCTCCCGGTAGAGTGCGCTATGTTCGCCTCGGGCTTGGCCTTGTCGAGCTCTTAGACGTGGCTATGTACTCCAATTCCTGGTTTACACAAGCAATCTGCCTACCTAGCATTCCGGTTTCGAAGCAGCATATCTATCTGCTTCTTTAACCATAAACAAATGCCTGTGAAATTTCTCTTGTCTTTCAATTGGAACCACTCACAAGCTTCCTATGCTGTCCATTTTCTGGCATGAACACCGGCCAGCACATACAGGCTCCCTGTGAGCTGACCCTTGTATGTCTGCGGAAACTTCAATTCAAGCCGTCGAGGCTGTCTGCAAGGTTAGAGCAGGCTTTGAAGACGAAACGCAATTCTAAACGAACAACCCTTCATTGGGGGCTTGGAGCGCTGTCTACCGTTTGGGATCCCTTAGCAGGAAAGACCCTTTGTAACTAAGTTGCTTTTGTTATCCCTCATGAACGGGCAACGCCGCTGGAGAGACATTTGCTGCTATTAGAAGCGCAGACCCTTGGGAACCACATGCTCATGTGTCTTCGCAAATGCCACGAGTTGCATGACTGGCTGGGCAGTTATCGAAAAGTCCTTGCATGGAAACGCCCGTGATTATGTAGGTATGGTGGTATAGTCGGATTGGCCCTCGGGTTCGACTATCTATCACTGACGGAATCATCTCCGGGTGCTGTACAATTCGTTGTAATTGTATCAGGGGACTCGGGGATCCGTGTACAAGAGCCAGCCACTGATGCCCTTTTTTAGGTTGACATTTGCACGGACACTGGTCCTCTCATTTCAAACAATGCTTGTCTCTACCTATCCCACGAGCTTGCTGGAGCCGTAGTAACGCATCGGTCCGTATCTCAAGCGTTTCGAATTTTAATGGATAGCAACCCGTCAATCTTTCAAGACTTTATGGACAACCTCCTTGGTTGCACAGTGCTTACCTTGAAGAAACCACCCAGATATAGCCCATGAGAACCACATTTGAGTGAGAAGAAATCCACTCAGTTACCTGCTCATTCTCCTAACTTATCCTGAACGTCTTGGATTTTGACATTAGTTTCGAAACACCCACAGACATAGGGGTCAGCATGTTACTGAACAAAGAAAATCTAGGCCTGTTGATGAAAACTTCCTCGTATCAACGCCATGTGTCGCGGAGGTATCCCGTTAGTTACAAAGCACACGTTGATAATGGCAGCATCCGATGAGTTGCAATGGCTTCCGACAAGACGACCCCTTGTCGAGCTATGCACTGGACCCTGGGATGGTGGGGATCATATTGCTTCTTTCGTCTCTCGCTTCTTTGCCTATTGGCCGTTTTAGGTGGCGGAGTGCATGGGTCTCCCCGCCTCTGATGGCCGTGCGACTGCTCACCTCGGATTCTACCAGCAAGAGTTAGAGATTTGGTTAGCTTCTTGCATCCTTGCTGTCAGTCAAAGAGGCGTACAGCTGTCGACGTAAGAACCCGGAGGAGATGGTTTCATTCGAATGCCAGGACATCGTCGTCACCAGCTATAGATATACTCAGTACTGTGTAAAGAAATTTGGTTATATATTCATTGAAATACCTGAAGTAAAACCATACAGCTTTAGTGCCGACTGCCTATAGGTACCTAGTCCACCTGGAGTTATGCCAAGGGCCACGCTTTTCCAGCTGAAAAGATATTAGGTTTCTCAGAAGTTTTCACAATTTTCCAACTTATGACATATCTACTCATATATCAGATTATCTGCCTTGGTCAGTGTCTCTGCTCGGCTTGGCCAGATTCTATCCCCGTCAATCGAAAGACTCTGATCACTGGGTCCGAGTCGTGACCACCACGCTAATGACACTTGTGTTGGATCGCTTACTGACAGGATTCCCCCTTGCTTTTGGGGTCATACGAGCCTGAGTCGCTCACAGAGACAGTTCGACAAGTTACAAGCCCTCTCTGCGTAATGTCTCACTTCAATTCCCAAGTTCCATGGAGGGTAGTGGCTGGACAAAGAGTGGCGACAAAGGGAGAGCCAAGTGGTCAATTTATGCACGATATTTAATTTATCCAACCCTCATCATGGTCCCTTTGTGGTGTCTCTTACCTCTGATATTGAGACACATCTGGCGTCCTTAATCCCGGGTTTAAACCGCAAAGTATCAGATGCGGTTGCATAATGAAGCCATTCGATAGCGTGCCCTTGAAAGTCAGTGTTTCTCTGTGATACTACCTCCTGTAGGTTGTCAGCCGCTTGTCAGACCCTCTCCGCTGCCTCTGGTGAGACTGGGGAACAAAACATCCATACTCGCCATTGCCTTTGCTAGAAACAATCCCTGACTGGTGGCAACAAGTGAGGCACAAGCAAATTATAGCTCCTGCAAGATTCGAGTGCCGTTTGTCAAGCTGCAGAGTATCTATCATCTACCCATCTATGAGCAAGTACCTCGGCCGCCCCAACCATTGGCATCAATTTATTCGACCTATCACAAACAGATTGTGAAGGCGAACGGCCCGGTTCCGTACAGACCGATGATGCTACAGAGTGAGCATTCTCTCTGTGAAACTTGGTTTTTGTCTACCCTGAAGAAGCTGACGAGGATGAGAACGAATTTGGACTAGATATGTCACCTGGCGTTGTTCTATGTCAGGTCTGTCGCTTTGTGGCCACCTTCAGGGAACATCTTCATCAGCGGCCTCTACGGCAACCCGCAGGAGTGACACGACACTGCGACCCTAGCTGTGCAACTTGGGCTTTGGTCGTTCCAGTGTGTCTTTGCTCTTGATTGGCGGTGGCTATGCGTCTGACGGGCAACAGAGTTTCTGCAATCCAGAACAAAAGCCATTCATGTGCTGGATCGCGAGAATGTATGCGCCCAGTAGAGCAGTATCAGTCCCGAGGGAGAGGAAATGCCAGATCGATGGCAGCCCACCATGACCGATAGAGAAAAGGTACCCCTGTTCCGACAGCTGCACTAGTACTGCTTGTCGAGTATTACACATAGATATGTCAGAAAGAGGATCTCATGGTCTGCATTTGCTAGCCGAGTCTCTTTGTAAATTCCTACATAAAATTTATTATAATAGGTATAGTATGAGAGAAAGTCATAAGAGCTTAGGAAATTTAATTTTCAAAATTATTATATTTTATATCTACTTTAAGTTAACTTAGTCAAAAGACATGTCTAAAATAAAATAAGATAATGAATACAGAGCAAAGACCGGCTATTTCGAAATATCATAATGAATAGTGGAAAATCATCCACATTCGGTCATGGGGATTTACGACGCAGATACAAATATGGTACGAAAGCAAGACAATTTCCAGTTTTGGCCTGCCTTACATACAAATTCGGGTACACTGCTCCATAGATGCAGCTCAACAGATCCCTCTTGTCTCTCCCTTTCGCCCAGAGAGAAATTGGCTCATCTGGCTCTCCCTTGCCTTATGTACATGTTTCCAGAAATCTCGAGTAATAAGTGACCCATCTTCAGTGCGTCTCCCTCACATCAACCCAATAATCTCTCCACTGACAAAGCCACGCAGCAAGCCATGCCGCCGTTGACCACGCGGATCTGAGCCACGCGAAACGGCTACGGCAGCGGCACGGAAAAGCATAACTAGACGCTACTGTAGGAGCCATGATTGAATCTCCACCAGAAGTTGATTAAGATACGCAGTGCCATGCCTCGCATGTGCGGATGCATCCTTGTTGTCTCTTCTTGTTGTCGCAACACGACTGCTTAGACAGTCTAACGCTACGGCGTCCTCGCCGCAGGAACCCGGCGCGCCACTGTTGGTATTGCAGGACACGTCGTGGACTAGCATATCAGATTTAACATATTGACAGTATTTCCGGTTTAGCTTCCTGCACGAGTCGAGTTTTTTCCATGCCTTGGTTTATTGTTCGCGATAAGAGCTCGTGGGTCTTTATCCCGAGCCCGGAAGATCTATGCCCTTCCATACAAGGTGCCCTTCATGCATAAACGCATCTTTATGCAAATTCCATATCTTGTGCTTTCTAAAGCAATTGAATACCTTTTGTGTTCTTTAGCTACATATCCATATTACCAAGCCTTGTTGTGTCAAGTCGAGGATGTCATAGTACTTTGTTGGTCTCCAATGGCTCATGAGAAAGCATGGTCCTGTGGTGATGCTTCTGCTCTTGATTCGATAACGTGACATTATCTGTTGAAACAAGCAATCTCGCAGACGCCAATATGCATCAACGTGCATTCCACAGCCTTTTCCATTCCTTGATTCTTTGTTGACATCGGCAAAATGTCTGATGAATCGATGAAAGTCAAATGATGCTACAGCGAACTTGCAGCATTGCTTTTGAACTATGGTCAGTTATCATGAATTGTCACGTCACATCACATCAGCAGGAGACGCCCTTGACTTGGACAAATGGCTGACAGTATGGAACACGTTTTATTCTGTGTATCGTTTCTTCATAGTTCTCTAATGGAATAGGTCGTTGGGCGGCGTTACAGTTTTGATTCGTCCACATCATCATCATCATACTCGCCGAAGATGTTGAGGAACGAGATGTGAACCTCCTCGGTCAGGTCACTTGCCTGCAGACTGCGACCCTTCTTGGAAAAGGCCAAGCGGGAGCATTCCTATAGTAATTCGTCAGCATGATGCATTTTATACTTCAAGAAGTGCGTCTGGTTCAAGAGCTCTTCTATGTGCTGGATCGGGCCAGTGAGGGGAGCCCTCAACTCTGCATCTCCTCAAAGACATAATCATGGGGGAGCTCACCCTTGTGATAGCAGCACCACCGAAAGCTGCCAATCCGACTAATTCATGCTCGTCAATTGGGTTCTTTCCTACGTCCCAGAGACCGTCAAGGTAGGCTCTCCTCCAGCCTAGGAACGTTGCAATAGAACCAGTCAAGGTATCTCCCTGTCCACCACTCCTCTTCTTGCCACCTTCGAGATCAACAGTCAATGTCGTCCCTCCGTTGGAGATGTAGTCCTTTGCACCCTTTTGGATAATTGTCACACCTTTGAGGGTCTTGGCCAAAGCCTCGACGCGCGCCGTCTCGGGCGCATCATCGCCAACCTTAACCTTGAGAGCATCGCACAGCTTGCCGAACTCGACAACGTTGGGAGTGAGCACCGCGCCGTCGTAGCCACTCACCAGATCTGGATCCGAGTGCACTAACGCCAGCGCATCGGCGTCCAAGACAATGGGCAGCTCTTGCTTACGGGCGGCGCGAATAACGCTGGCAACAGTGGCATGCATCAGCGGATCACGGCCCAGGCCGGGTCCGATAACAAGAACGTGAAGTCGGGGCAGCAAGTCCTTGATCCGCGCCGCGATGTCTTCAGCATTGGATTCGAGGTCCTTGGAGGCATTCTCACTCTGACGCATCAGCGGGTGAACCATGAGGTTCGGCGAGTACGACTTGATGACGGTCGCAGCGGCGGGTGTACAAATGACATGGGACTGCATGCAAAGAACATGGTCAGCTAGATTCCAAAATACAAGAAAGGTAAAAAAAGAATTTCATACCAGATCTGAGCCTAACCTTGCGCTTGCCATGGCTGAGAAGTAGGGCGCTCCTGTATAGTTCTCGCTACCGCCGATGACGGCAACTCTGCCCAACTGGCCTATCCTCGCGTCAGTCAAGTTTCAATTATGAGCGCTTTGTCTACGAACCCTTGTGGAACTTCTCTAGCATCGGCGGGATCATGCGATGCACCTTGGATAGGATATCTTTTGTAGCCGCAGACATTTTGGGGCCGGAATCTTGAGTCGACATCGCAAGACAATGAGGGGATGTAAGGATGAAAGTTGAGGCTGTGACGTTGCAGATAGGGTAGAATCTAGTAATATGATCAGATCTGGTACACGAAGTATAGAACAAGATTCAAGACAACGAGTTATAGAGAATCCAAATGAGTTGGTTATAAGATTGTCTTGGAAAGCTTTTAATTGACAAAACCAGATTTGAATCGTCAAGAATCGATGAGCTTAAGGTGACACAACTCATGATGTCACTTTTGCGAGAGCTTCCTTCGACTTGAGATCTCCATGATGACATAATAATCGGGAACAGCATAATTTACTATCAATGAAGCCTAATATTGTACTAATTTCAGGGTCTTTAGGGTGGCTT
Organism: Fusarium sp. NRRL 66739; assembly: GCA_021655895.1. Taxonomy (NCBI): domain Eukaryota; kingdom Fungi; phylum Ascomycota; class Sordariomycetes; order Hypocreales; family Nectriaceae; genus Fusarium; species Fusarium sp. NRRL 66739. Next base: position 26,790 of record JAJJWO010000278.1, read on the forward strand.
AAGGCTGGATTCTATAAAGTTGAGTTCAACAATTTGAGAGTGATATGGTGAAACTTTCGCGACTCAGCGTTCAAGTCTGAGCAGTGTTTAAGGTCATACCCTATAGGTGCTAAGGTATCCATGCTAAATAACCAAGTGCCTGGAGTATATGTCGTTAATATAGGGTGTCTTATCTTTTTACTTTCCCAAGTAGCACTCGTGATGATGCCGAGTGGAGAGCTTCTCTTATGTAGATGAGTGATTATAAAGCCAGAGCTGTTGGCAAATTAAGGTAAACAATTTTTTGGCTGTCGTTTCTCGCAGCATGAGCAGCACTAAACGTCTCGAATCGAAGTAATGGATGTCCAAAATGAGGAGTCCTTATTGTATTTTATTGCAATAATGAACTTTAATCGAACGGAATTCTTCGTAACCCTTGGTTCACACCTCTCTTCTTCATCTCTTGAGCAGCCGCGATGCTGCTAGGGACCTTGATACCACAGCAGTCGCCCCAACCTGTACCATCGTGGGCTTGGCCAGTATGATCATGGCCCTCATGCGGATCATGCTCGGCATCCGTCTCGCCATCACCAGCAGCATCTTCCTCACTCATACCCTCGGCCGCTGGTACCAGGGATCCGAACAAGAAGTGTTGCATGACAGGTAGCTTGCCCAAGACCTCAGCGGCGAACATGCGACGCATACCACCATCGATCTTTGTCCACGACCGCGCCGACGAAATATCGTCAAGCATTGGACTGTGCCACCGCAGACCCTTGACCGTCTTTGTACTGTTGACAAAGCTGACCTGGCCCAAGTACATGTAGTCGTGACCAAACTCTTCAAGCGTTAAATCCTGGTGAATAGCCCGTGGGGTAATATATGGATGATGCAAGAGCTGCGAGGCGCCAAAAAGAAACGGGAGAAATTGGTAATCGTCAAGTCCCCAGACACCATGGGATCCCGCAGGCTCAAGGTAATAGGTCATCTGGATAACGCGCATTACCTCAAGGTAGCGTACAAAGACACGGAGTACTAGGGGCTTAAAGTCGGACTGTTTCAACAAGCCCAGCTGGTAGAGACATAGAAGCCAAATCATGAAGTTGAGCTCGTGTCCAGATCCGTAGTCGATTCGGCTCCCGTTGCCAAAAGATTGACAAAAGTATGTGGAAAGCTCGACAACAGCATCTTCGTCTTGTACGCCGAGCTCTCGGTGCCAGGCTGGACTATTGTTTTGCGCAAGCTCGAGTAGGCCGCGAAATGCCTTATTGCCAAAGCGCGAGCCACCTTGTTCGTTCGGAGGCGACTTGGCAACCAACTGTTCCGTTTCGTCGAGGATATGTAAGATGGTCTTAACGGGACTGCTGAGGTCGGTGTCTCGAACTGACGAGTTGGGAACGTCGACCACGGACTCTGCTAGCCCGAAGACCCAGGCCGTAATGAGGTCGTATGTTGACGAGGAAAGAAAAATATCGTGGTCTTTCTTCGACAGGATTCTTCGCGAGGGAGTCTTGAAAGTCCAGTTGGATGTGTCAGGTGGCGTGGGCAAGGCGGGCGTCTCGGGGAAGGGAGTCGGATTGGAGGGAACTGGGCGTCGTTTTCGAGGTTCGAGCTTTGGAAGTCGATCTTTGAGGTTTGGTATCGATGGTGCAGCGCCTTGCGATGATGCTTGCTGTGTGGGAGTCTGTGAGGCCATATTGGAGTATTGTTATACTGTTTTGAATAATATGGAAGGTAGAAGAAGGTCAAGATGGTGTTGAGGAAGGATGCATTTCATTGCTACTATGCTATGGCTATGATTGGTAACCACTAGCAGCTGGCCCCACCTTTTTGGCTATCTATCAATTTACAACAACAGCAAGCAAACGAACTGATACAAGAATGCAACCCATTTCTATCTATTCTAACTTTGTTAGTACTTTCTAATACCTTCTTTCATTAGATCTTCTGCCTACTTAACCGGCGCTTACCGTTGTTATCCTTCTCCTTGTTTGTGCGCCTGTTCCTTTGCCATCTCCCGCAGCACGGGCTAAACTTCTGAGAACCTCAAGAAAATTTCCCACTCTATATAGACTTGATCGTCTCAACACCAACAACAATGGCTCCGTCCGCAGAACCTGCAGCAGAGCTATCGCATCTTGCCAAGGCTGACGGCTCGGCGACATTCTCATACGGGGGATATGCTGTTATTGCCGCGGTAAATGGCCCTGTCGAGGCTCAAAGGCGAGATGAGAATGCGTTTGAGGCTCTGGTGGACGTCATCGTTCGTCCCGCTGCTGGCGTAGGAGGTAAGATCCCCGACATCTCTCGTTACAGGACATCAATTGCTGATACATCTTTGCAACAGGAACCCGTGAGAGACAACTTGAATCACTCATGCAGGCAGCGCTGAGGCAGCTCATCCCTGTGAGAGACTATCCTCGATGTGTGATCCAGATCACTCTTCAGGTTGCCGAGACTCCTGAGAACGCCTATGTCAATCCAAAGCTGGTTCAAGCGCAATTGGTAGGATTCGATACCAAACTTCAGCGTATCATGAAATTAATGTTTGCCACAGAATCTTCCCATTATTCCTGCACTTCTTCACTCAGCTATTCTAGGACTTCTCAGTGCGGCTGTTCCTCTCAAGGCTATCGGAGCAGCAACTCTCCTTGCTATTCCCGAGGAGGATGACAAGCAGATCATTGTCGATCCTACTGCTGTCGATATTGATCATGCCAAGTCGGTTCATGTCCTCGGCTTCACTTCTCACGACGAGCTACTCTTATCAGAAAGTGAGGGCGCTTTCTCTCCTGATGAATGGGCCAAGGTTCTAAAACTTGGTCAACGCGTTTGCTGTGAGCACCAACAGCCCGGGTTTGACACAGCCATGTCCGGCGACGATGTTGAGTCAAAGAGCATGCGGCAGTTTATCCGCTCTGTCATGGAGGCCAAGGTGGCGGAGGACCTCTACTGGAAGTGATGCATTGTGCCATGTACATGATATCCTGCTCGTTATCTCCGACGTGTGTCTGCCGCCAAGATGAGGATCAACCCCTTGTCTAGGCGCCCAGCTACAGCTGGCTTACTAAACTGAATAATATCAGTGTAAGCCCGTGGGAGAGTTTTACCAAGTTTTGAGGCCAGCCCTCATCCTGGAAAGAGGGTCGAATACTCGGTGATCAAGTGGCTCATGTTCTATTATCCAAACTGCCAAGCATATTTGGCCTCGGGAGGCTCTTTTCCGGGCTTCAATCGGATAAAGCCATGATATCTTAGCTCCTGTTTGGATAAGCTCCTGGTTGCGGTGTTTCACCACGGCATCAGAAAATTTATTGGCGGTCTCAGGCCAACTCGAGTGGCTGGAGTAGCTTGCCAAGGCCTACAGAAAGTATTGAAATGTATAACAAATTCGAGGTCACCTCTTTTCGAGATTACACGTGTAGCTGCAGCGGTTAATTGGTTTCTTGCTGTAGGGATATGAGTGATTGAATGCATCTTCATATAGGACCAAAAAAATATGCTTATGTTACCTTCTAAACTCCTAGCAGATATCCCGATCTTTTATCAACCCATCTGACAGGGCTACTATAATAAGTAGGACATATTTTAGGTATAATCTAAGCTTAATTGCCTAAAATATTTAGTCGTTTCTTGCCTAAGATTATATAATATCCTGATTATTTACTAGACCGCCTGCCTGTCCACTGAATTATTATAATAGACGCCGGATGTGATAGTGATTCCTCCAAACCTCTATTTCGTATTTCGAGCTCATCGAGATCCAGTATAGATGTGGATAGTTCAAAATGCTATAAGACAGGTTGCCACACTGACAAGCCGCGTTTTCGATCGCGCCCTTGTCCCTGGCCGTAGTATTGGTTAAGAGTTGTTATCACCTCTCGACTAGTTCAGCCACGCTATTAATTAATAGTCTGTTATTGTCCTTGGCGACGTGCATGTTGACTTGTTGTGTCACAGTCCGTAAGATTTATATCACGGTTGAGGTTACAGCCATGTGAAGCCCGGACGCCGAGATCAACGGGTCAGAACAGTTTCTTTCGCTTGGAATCTATACATAACGTATTTCATAGCCCTGAGGAATTTGAGGTGTTCGTAACTTGATTATACGTGCCTTGTTTAAGTCTTGTCATTTCGAGGACTAGATACTAGACCATTGCAACCATAACAGGGCCGTCAGATGCTATACGGAATAGAGAACCTAGAAAATATAAACAACAAACTAAAGTATCTGGAACAGTAAATTTCCACGTCGAGTGTCAAGCTACGCCCCTGCTCCTAAGACTGCAACATGGTTGTTTGTCGACGTCTCAGGCGGCGCTAGACGAGGACAGAATTTGTGACAGGGAGCTTAACGAAAGGGGTCTTTCCAAAACGAGACCCTGAGAAACAGGAGGGAAGTTGCAACTCGAGATATTCGCCAACAACAAACAAGGCAAGAACGATAGAGTACCTTGCCTATTAAAGCCGAGAGCACCTTGCGATGAATATTCAACCACAGCAGCTGGTCTCAACACTTTCATTCAACAACTGTCTTTTCTTGTTCGCAATAACTATTTAATCACGATTTCGCTGGCAAAGACTCTGTGAGTCTCGTGAGAAATCGCCCACTTTATTTTATTCTTGCCGCTCGCTTACGGCTTCATGCCCTTGGCTTGACCGACCGTTGGTTGCCGATTCTCTTGATCGCCTGCTTCTCTTGTCTCTTTGAACATCCCCCATTGGTGCCGTTCAGCTGCCTGTTGGTGCTCATCACTGAGAGCTAAACCTGCTTCTTTCTTCGCTGGTCGTTGAAATCTTACATCACATCTCGTGGCTTGCAGCTGGAACTGGCGGCCGCGTGGTGTCACATCTGCACGTTGCAACAGGAAGAGATCCTGGATCCTTGCTTTAGAACTCGGGGTTTCTTCTTTCTCCTTCTTCCCACGCGGCTTTTTGCATTGTCGATCCGATACGCCCTCGGCCCGTGTCGACAGTCAACAACTGCGGGAGCAGTATACAGCAGCCGCGCACAGCTGAACCAACAAGATAAAGACCAACGATCTCATCTCATCCAGTCTCTTGGGTCTCTTGGTGCACAGTCACAGTCTTTCACATCACCCACGTGTGTCTTGTATTGCTGCGACTAGACTTGTCTTATCACAACCACCACCAATCGCGGTGTGTTCCTCCCGCTCGGCTCTGGAGGCTATTGACATCCCTGGCGCATCTTGTGTGGGTGTCTTCTCCCCGCAACTGACTGGGCTTTGACGAGATTTGAGAACGGTCCAACAACCTACCTAGGTCGGAGGTTTCGGATATCAGTTTCGATCCTCATTCTCGATTTTGAGGGTGGATATCTATCTCATTTACCCAATTAGGTCGCAGCAAACCGCATTGCGCCGTGAAAGTATTTGGCAAGCTTCTATTAATATCACTTGATATTAAGAAAGGAGAAGAGGAGAGAAAGGTGATTGATCCAATTCATCAGCCATACAGTGCACCCTTGTATTCCGTCCGGGGGATCAGGGAAACGAGGTAACAGGAAACTCACACTGCGACGTCATTCAAATCTTGGTTGTCGGACCGGCCCCTGAAGGGTTTGTGCTGCTCAAGAGTACAAGTCAAGATTTGATCGTGAAACGTGGAGGGTATCTGATACGGGATCCAGGACGGCATCTGCATCACAAACCCGCGGCTTGTTTCCGCGGCCTTGGGCGTCCTCCTTTGTTCGGAATTTGTATCGACAAATTCCGCTCCTATCGCCGACTCGCAGAGTGAAGGCAAGCGCGCGTGTGGTGTGGGAAAGCACACGATAAAAAAAGGAAGACAACGAGGTATCGCGTGCTTGTTACATTGGAACCCCCCGTCTAATTGGGGATTTTATCCTATTCGGGGTCCTGGTCTAACAAGCTTCCAATCCACCATTGGGCGCGCATCCCCCATTTTGTTCTACAGCATCCTGTCACTCCATCCACCAATTCCTTTGCCCCCCTCCAGGACTATCCAAGTCTAGTCCAATCTCCTCCACCGGCAACGGAAATATGGCAGGCGTACTTTGCGCCGCTTCTCCCACGGCTCTCCACCCAGCTCTTGGCAGCCCCCGAGACGACGGGTGTTGCTTGTCTCCTACCCTCTCTTCCCGTTCTTTTATACTTAAGAAGAACAACTTCGCTGACAATCTGGACATGGGCCAGGCAGCCAAACAAGAAGTTGAACTACCAAGTGCTTTTGGAACGCTGTCGCCCTCCGCTTTGCCTTTGTCATCTCACGATCGCGTCTCTGACCAAGTCTCGGACCCTTTAAAACCTCACTCTTCCCTGGGAGACTGTGGACCCGTCGCATTGTCATCTGCCCAAAAAGACACGGCTCTGTCGAGCTCATCCTCGATGTTCTCTTCCCTTGCATCATTGTCCTCAACAGATCCGTCTACTTCATTATCTTCTCCTAAACTCCAAGCACATCGGTCTAATTCTGGCCCGAGGGCTTTAACTTCGGTTTTCCGACACAACAAACCCGACGCCCTATCGCTCTCGTCTCCATCTACACACACTATGCCTTCGCTTCGAGAGACGGAGGCAACTGAGTCCCAGTCTTTAGCAACCTCTTCGTCTGCTGCAGTTCTACCAAGCTCCTCAAGTATATCGAAAAACTCAGCTACCGCAGCATCATCACAAAGTTTGACTGATGCGCTCAACGATCTCGCCAAGTCGCGCTTGACTCCCGCGGGCACTATGCACACTCCCACTACTGCCCGGACTTACACTTCCACTTCCAGTGCCGATACTACTTCCTCAGATGTAGCAGCTACCATTCTTGCTTCGACACTTCAGTCACCATGCTTTTACCATCAGCGGTTTGCTGATGCTGTTGATATTGGCAAGGTACTAGAAGAAATCAAAAATGATGTTTCCATGTCACACTCACGCCTTGTTGCTACTGCAACAGGCGTTCGAGAAGTGTCTAAGCAACTTCAGCGCCGTCCTATCAAGCGTGCTGTTCGCAACATCATGATTGTCACCAAAGCACGCGATAACCAGTTGGTCTATCTCACTCGTGAACTTGCTGGGTGGCTTCTACGTACCCCCCGCTATGGCTCCGACCTCGGCGTCAACGTCTATGTTGATGCTAAGCTACGTGGCTCTCGGCGTTTTGATGCTTCTGGCCTTCTTTCGGAGAACCCGCGCTTCCAGCACATGCTCAAGTACTGGACGCCGGATCTATGCTGGAGCCAGCCTGAGAAGTTCGATCTTGTCCTAACTCTTGGCGGCGATGGCACTGTTCTCTTCACCTCTTGGCTCTTTCAGCGCATTGTGCCCCCTGTCCTCTCATTCAGTCTGGGTAGCCTAGGCTTCATGACAACGTTTGAGTTTGAAAAGTACAAGGAGCATCTGAACCGAGTTATGGGCGACGATGGCATGAAGATCAACCTTCGCATGCGCTTTACTTGTACTGTGCACCGTTACAACCGCGGACCTGGCGCTCTTGATGCACCTAAGATCGAGGAACCCGAACAGTTCGAGGTTCTCAATGAACTTGTAATCGATCGAGGGCCATCCCCTTATGTCTCCAACTTAGAGCTGTATGGTGACGATGAGCTACTAACCGTTGTGCAAGCCGACGGTTGCATCTTCTCTACTCCAACCGGATCTACAGCATATTCGCTCTCTGCTGGTGGCGCACTTGTTCACCCTGATATCCCTGCCATCCTTCTTACACCCATCTGCCCTCACACTCTCTCATTCCGGCCGATGGTTCTCTCCGATACAATGGCTCTTCGAGTCTCTGTGCCGCGCAATTCACGAGCAACCGCCTACTGTGCTTTTGATGGCAAAGGTCGCCTCGAGCTCAGACAGGGCGACCACGTCACAATCACAGCCTCCCAGTACCCCTTTCCTACAGTAACGCGCACTGATACAGAGTGGTTTGAAAGCGTCAGCCGGACTCTTCGTTGGAATGTGCGAGCGTCTGCACAAAAGCCATTTGATGCCGAAGCTGGAGAGAACGGCCATGAAGATGATGATATTGGCTGGGATATTGACACCGACAGTGCATGCTATGCGAGCGAGGATGGCAGTGTGAGTGCGAGTCCTATTCGTCGGCAGATGAGCCTCTTAGGGCTATGATGGAGCACATGGTACCGACATGTTGCTTTTGCGAGAATTGGTTTTAGGCAAGGAGTTGAAGGCGTTTGAATTATTGTCGTCTATCGTTTTAGCACAATCGGGTATTGTGCGGACAACATTGGATAGAGTGGCATCTTCATCCCCATGAAAGGAGCAATAAATCGGGGGTTTCAAAGAGATAGATAAAGCGGATATTTAGAAATTTAGATGGAGAAGAAACACATCGTGCTTGCCGATGCACTACGTGCAATAAGGCCGACGATCTCTTGATTGAGTAACTTTGAAAACTCAATGTTCGATCTCAGTTCATTCGAGGGTGACCGATGATGGCTTTCACATGGTCCTTTATGCGATGTACGGATACAGGTTCTTTTCTGGTCACGAACTATACAGTGCTTCTTGTTAATTCCTGCGAGACAATCTTTCTCTCGCTTTCTTTCCATTCAAGAAGCCGAACGGTGGTTTTAACCCAAGCCGCCTCGGTCGAATGCAAAGATAGATATTTACAAGCCCAAGTTCCTTGGTGCCGGAACTCAAAACCAAACCTTTGCCATCATTGAACCTGAACATTATCAACACCGTACAGGAACTTTAGAAAGCAGACCAATAACATGTAACATGCTGGGTAAGTGGAAGAGTGCTTCTCAATCCCTCTGTGGGAGAAAACGAAACAAGGTAGGCACCTGCGGGCCGGAGTGTCGCCCAAAAATTTCCTCCTTTCATTCCTTGTAATAACAACATTTTCGTTTTTCATCTCCAGTTTCCCTGGCTTAAGGAAAGAAGGCCCGCCACACAATCCATGTCAGGTTTTTTGCTAGGACTGACTGCGCCTTGCATGAACTTCTCAACGTCGTCTTCCCGGCGAATCATAGATGGTTTCATTGTATCCTCAAAAATCTCCAAGCCTTCCTTAACGATGGAGCGGGGACGTGTAGGCGCAGTGTTGGCACGGTTTGAGAGCAAGTTTGGGCTCTTCAGCTCCTGAAGAACTCGGCCAACGCGGCGAGGATTCTCGCCAAGTGGTTTGGGAGGAGAAGGCGGTAAAGGTCGTCGACGATAAGGATCTGATGAAGTCACGTTTGAAGCCGGGCTCAAGTTCTCCTTGTCCGAGTCGTCTGCGGGCGATACCAACATTGAAACCTTGACCTTGCCAAACTCTCTATCAGGTTTCTCAGATTCCTCCTGTTCCGTCTCCAACAGCGAAGCGCTTGATCCGCTACGGTCCAGTTTGGCCTTCTTTGCCTGGTGAGGCCGCTGAGGCTTCATCATGGAAGCATTGCGCTTGGCTGTGTTTGGCTGCAGAATCCCGCTCGTGGACCGCAGTAGGCTGATAGCCGCTATCGCCGATCCATTCGACTCGTGTTCGGCCTGCGCTGTCAGCTCATCACGATTCTCAGCGTCCGCACAGGACTCCCAGGCATGCACGTCACGAGACCGACCTCGCATGAGCCTAGGAGGCAAGCAGTTTGTAAGTGTCGTGATGGGGGGAAGAGTAATCGCAGGAACGGCGCTGTGACTACGTTGTAGGCCACGTTGCCGCACCTGGGGCAAGCTTGGGGTGGTGGAAGATGGTCGAGGAGGCATGTCACGTGTAGGAGAGCCTTGGTTGGAGACTAGCTCTGCCTTTCCTTCCAGGGAGAGCGATAGACGGACTTTGGACTGGCTCTGGCTTAAAGAAAAGGAACCTTCAGGGGTGCACGAAGACGGGGTGAAGGGATCGAATCTGATTTGATTAGTGAAAGGCCGTTGAATCATTGGCAAGGTAATATACCTGAAGGAGTCATCACCGCTACGGGCAAACGACGGCGGTGTGGAAAAGGAACTGCCGACGGTGTTCCAACGATTGGCGAGGTAGCCAACATTACTAGACATGGAGCTTGACATAGGGTTGGAAGCTTCTTGAGCTTCATAAGGGGGGATAGGATCGATACGGCTTGGAGTGACGTCGGGAAGGAAGCGAAGCCCACGTTCGTGGGTGGCGGAGATGGGGGTACTATTCACAAGATCCGAATGGGAGCGTGGCATTGAAGGAGTCTGGTCGAGATGTCGGGGAGAAGCAGTCATGGGATCCGTAAATCGAGAACCGGCGGGATCAGATGCCGGGAATATCTTTTCAGGCTTAATGGGCGTGCCGGTACTGGTGATTGGGTCCGAGGGCACGACATTCATTGACCCATATCGAAGGGCAGCAACTTCTTGGGGTGACAGAGGCCTAGCTTTTCTCCGGTCGTTTTGCCTTCGATTCTGGAACCAGATCTAGTGGAGATGATGTTAGTTTGGCGGTTTGACAAGCACTGGACAATGCGCGGCGCGGCGCGGCGAGTTAAGGTTTAAGAGGCCGAAGCGATAAGAAGCATTGAAACAGGCGCGAAAGACGTACCTGAACTTCCTTCTCGTTTAGTGACACGCGCTGGACAATATCCAGACGCGCTTGTTTATCGGGTTTAGGGTTGCTGCTGTACGCCTCTTCGAGTATCATTTTGTCTTTGGCCCTGCATGATGCAATTGATGCAAAATTAGCTCAATGCCGTTTAAATGCCATATGCGGCCTGACGTGACTCCATCAAAATGCCAACGTACGCAGTCCTTTTTCGCTTCCCCTTGGGATGTTTCTCTGATTCGGGTGCAGACATAACTGCGGAGGCAGTGGCATCGGCCAGAGGAGGGAGGGTCTGAGGCGTGACGGCGAGGTCATGGTGACTAGGGACCGAGGAACCGTGTTTTTCGGGCGTCGCGGAGATGAAAGAGGAGTTGTTGGAAGCGGCCATGATTGCGGAAGAGAAGAGGAAGATGGAGATGGCCTTATTGCTGATAGAGACGCAGATGCATTACTGAAGGACTATCAAAGAGGAGGCGATGGAGAGGGTCGCGAAGGCGGCGATGGAATAGCAGCGATGATATCGACAGAGATGGCAGAAGTAAATTATCGACAAGAGATGAAGACAAAGTTTGAGTCCGTACTTCAAATGATAATAAGAAGAAGAAAAGAGCAGGATGTAGAAGAAAAAGAGCTGTCGTAACGTAGCCGTGGAGGAGCGACGTGTGGAGGGCGTCGGGCGTGCTTCTAAAACGAGGCGACTATCGTCCCTTCCAAAGCCCTTGTGCTCTAGTGGGCACTTCCCCTCCTGGGTCCCAATCGTCTTTGGCGCTTGTGCTCCACGTTAAACCTTGTAAACACGCTCCCCCTGTCGCTGTTGTATTTACGTATCGCGTCGGGTAGGCCCCACTGCCCGGACTGTTAGCAGCTGGCAACACTGCAGTTGCAGTGCACCAAACGCTACTGACCTTCTGTAAAAACCCTTGTAGCACCACAAAAAAAACTGTAGCTGCGTTGGTTGCCCAACCTCCCCTACCGACTTTTTAGATCTTGTTTCATTGAGATTAGCTTTCCCGCCTTGTCTTTTATCTAAATGGCGTCTTGCTAAAAACGCGATCCTGCAAAAGCGTGTTTTATCTACCGTACAGCACTGTTGTGAGCCAAATACGAGAGAGCTGACTCGTCCACTTAGGTACGCAGTTTTGTGATGATTTTCCCCCCTTTCCATTTGCATCACCCCGCAACAGAACACATTAAACGAAAGACGCGCGAAACCATAACGCGTATATGCTCTGGATGGAGTTAAGTTTATTTCTTAATTGCTCGGTCATTTAACAAACACAATCAACATACTTCCGACTGTGCATTCTTAATGCAACCTAGGTAGGTACAGGATGTCGTGGTTAAAGTTAAGTCCCTACATCCTCCCGACAGTATGCGGCTAGTCATTTTGTTGCATATGCATCCCGTCTTGCTGGATGCATTCAACCGTCAGCTGGGCAAGCTTCTTCCTGTTTCATTCTCGTGATTCCATCAGGTCAAGACATGAGAGCTCAGGCTAATTAGTCCACTCATTTTGCTCCATTCCCTTGTCTCGAATCACTACCTATGTAGGTAGTACCTATTACCGCCCTGCCCCACGCGGGCAGTCAATTAACAAACGGCTCTACCATTAGCGATCCTGGGGGCCATCTCATTCATGATCAATTGACACCCCTGTTTCATTAAGTGGCTGCATGCGCCAACACGCAGGGGTGTTATGCCCGCCATCCCATCCATTTAAATAGCCTGCTTTATCTAAACAAATAAATAAATTCCATCCGCCGCGCCAAGCCCAATCTCAAGTTCATTCTTCCATTAAGCACGGACAAGTCCTTCTGGTTTCGGTCGTTGACATCTCACTCATCAAAAAGCTGTGCTCCATTTTCGATTGACCGTCTTAAAAGCCACTGTTTTATTCACTTTGATTGTCTGAAAATACAGACTACATTTGAAAATTTACCATCCGCCGTCGCGATCTGGTGTTAGTTATGGACCCATCTATTTGTTGTGTTGTTTTGATGGGTCCTTCGCGGCGGCGCGTCTCACATATGGGCTGCTGCATCAATGAGAAACACAACAGTCGCGCATGTCTTTCAACGTTCTCAACGGCCTTTCCCGTTGTTATTTATTAGAGTTCAATCTTGCCACAGGCTTCCAGCTGATTTACGTGCAGAAAGGATACGCATATCATTTTAGGGTTAATGCATACTGAAGTCTTTCCTGGATATCACAAAACTGTGATAATATATTATTGACGAACAGATAACTCCAAGTGCCACTTTCACCATCGAATCAACATTCACATGTTGTCAATCTCAGCCTAAAACCCAAGGGATGACTAGGTACATGCATGGATAAACCGGGTGCTAGGGTAGGATAGGATCACAGCTCGCTTCCTGGCATCAGCAGCATGCAACCAAGGATAGAGCAATGTACTTAAGGATTCTCAGCACCACGTCATCATTTCATTACAGGTCTGATATTGGATTAGGAGGTTGAACTACCATGCCCGGATAGGTGCTGAATCAACGTACTCAGAAAAGACTACTCTGTAGCACAAGGACTTAACAACCAACCTAAATACTAACCTAGTGCTGCAGCAGAAATAATACAAATACGCATACATCATGTCTGGCATAACTTAATAAGGAGCCTCGCTAGCAGATGCTAATCATATTATCGCTCGGGTGCTGTTCCGTCTCAAGCAACTGTGTCTTGCATCTTCCACCTACATCATCACTTCGTGCATAAAACCCTAGCAAATTCCATCAAAGGATCAATGTTTGTTGTCTTAGCCAAGCCACGCAAACTTGGCCCTGTTCGTTGTTTTGGTGGAGGAAGTCTAGCTAAACTAAATAAGACACTGCTCTCTGCAGTGGCACCGTCCCTTATCCCCCAAAGAGAGGCATGACGACCAGTCTTTTGTGCCGCCCCATAATCACGCTACTGTAAACTCCAGGACTTTCGCCCCGTATCTCATAAGTCGTTCCGGCTGCCTATGTGCCATCCTCAAATACTGCCCGCGCACCGTTTCTTAGACACTTGGCAGCATCCTCCTCAACAAAAGTAATCCGTGAACGCATAATTCATTTACAGATCGTCATCAGAAAGCTCGCCAGGCAGGGGCATGGCAGCGGCCTCGTCCATCTCCTTGCGGTACTCCTCCAGGAGCTTCTCGTCGACCTGGGCAGTAGGGGGAGCAAGAGCGGGAGCAGCAACGAACTCCTACAGATATTGTTAGCGTTTCGAGTTCAGACATTATCAGACAAAGAATGGACGTACAAGCTGAGGGTTGCCGACAAGCTTGCGGGCGAGCCAGAGGAAGGGCTTCTCGAAGTTGTAGTTGGACTTGGCGGAGATATCGTAGTACTGGAGGTTCTTCTTTCGGTGGAAAGTGATGGTCTTGGCCTTGACCTTGCGCTCCTTCACATCAACCTTGTTACCGCAGAGAACGATGGGAATGTTCTCGCAAACTCGGACGAGGTCACCTACGCGGAATCGTTAATGACGGTCTTGGTGATATAATGGGTGGAATTTGACTCACGGTGCCAGTTGGGGACGTTCTTGTAGGTAATGCGGGAGGTGACATCGAACATGATGATACCACACTGGCCGTTGATGTAGTAACCGTCACGGAGACCACCGAACTTCTCCTGACCGGCGGTATCCCAGACATCGAACTGGATCTGACCGAAGTTCTGTGACGGATTAGTGCCCCGCCTCGGTCAACGTGGGGTCGCAAGACTTACGGTGGTGAAGCCAAGAGGGTGAACCTCGACACCGAGGGTGGCCATGTACTTCTTTTCGAATTCACCAGTCAAGTGACGCTTGACGAAGGTGGTCTATCGTGGCAAAAAAAAGTGGTTAGTTGGCGCTGAAGTTTGGAAGGACATCGCTCCAGGTCTTTCGATATTCAACTTGGCGGAGGAGAGCTCGGCGGTCGTCGATATCGCGAAAGAGGATGTTGCGTCATGGAATCCTACACACCTTTCCGGTACCACCGTCACCGACAAGCACGAGCTTGAAGGTAGGGGTCTGCTGCTCAGCCATCTTGATGGTCGGGTTTGTTGTGATGTAGCGACGATATGAGAGGATGTAAACAAGCGGGGTGCTGGTATGCGTGAGTTAGCTTCTGTTGAGCGGTCGGCAACGGCGCAAGAGGCTCGATCGGAAGATAAGGGGATGTGATAGACGTCGACGTCAAGAAATGCGAGGAAAGGAACCCTAAATACCTGAAAAAAGCGTCGCTCGGAGGTGGGTACAAAGATTGATTGACAAACTTCAGCGAGGGTCAACCTGATGTTGAAGTGGCGGGGGACTCTTTCAGGCTTGAAGGAAAAACTCAGTTGCCCCGCTGAGGTGGGCTCACGTGATCTGGCACGATCCAGCGTCACTGTCTGCCTGGCCGCTCTATCATTGGACCTGTCGTCTTCTTGTTCGTTGAGCTTGCTCCGCTGCCTGTGCCTTGGTAGGGGCCTGGCCAAAGTGACTACTAACTATCAATTGGGCTTTTTCCCTTGCTGGCACCCAATGTCATCTGTCACTGTTTCTCCTTGCATTGAGATATGGACATCCTTGGGATGCCCGGTTAGTCAGCCGAGCCAGGCAAAATCTAGGCATCTTTAGGTAGCAATAAGTGCCGAAGGCTCTGATTTGAGGACCTTATGCTCAGCTGAAGTCCTTTGTTTTTCATCTTTGTAATCAAACGGATGCTAAATCAGCAAATGGTTCTACACTGTACTATTGGTCGTTTAACCCTTTGTCTGCTCTTGAAAGTAGTATCAAGACGACGTATACGGTAACAATTTAACCAGTTACATTTAAGACATGGTATGCTTTGTAATCACTTAATATGACGGTCTAAGCACCGCAACAAACCCGATCCAACGTACTTACATACCACGCTGGACGATACATCACGTTGCTACTCGAGATTTCTCAGCATCAGGCAGGGATGCCTATGACTGTTTGCATTATTGCCTGGTTGAAACCACAGAATTTGGTTACCTGATATGGCCCTACTTGTTGGGCAACTGAGCGTGCCATTGTACAATTGACTTTTCAACCTTAAAGAGGCAAGATATGGCAACCCAACAGTCCTCGACCACCCCAGTCCTTTCGCGGAGTAAGAGTCAAACGCAACTCCTGTCGTTCGGCCACGCCTTCTGCCCGCGATACCTTGATGAAAACATTGTTCTGACGCGTTGTTAATCGACTTGCTGGCCTGGACAGCTGCTAGACGACCACGTACCCCTTCATTTCCTTGTACACATTCTGCTACCTTCTTGAGGTTGTCATGGTTGGCTCGATTGACATAGCCAAAATTGCGGATCTCATCTCCAGCTTTCAGACCAGCACTTTCCGCTGGGCTTCCTGCGGCTACAGTATTGACCTTGGCGAATGGGGGATCCAAGGGTGCTGAAATTGAGTCTGGCAATACAGGCTGAGCATTGCTTGAACCCGTAACTGGCGTAGTGTCGTTCTCGTCGAGACTGGCGAAGTGCTCATGAAGGAACTTTTCAATTCGTGTCATGAGGGCTGTATAATCATTGCGCAATCGAATGATGCGGGCTCTTGTGGTTCGTACTATCGTGCTATTAGTGATAAAGTACTCCAACGTCAGTGTCCACGGCAATACTCTGGGCGACGTCAATGTCCGCGCGAGGGAATCCGTCTGTCGTCAAGAGAGATGTGTTCATATCAACACCATGCTACGTAAATGTCAGTATGAACTCTGTGCTACTTGGAAGCGAACTGAATATACCGTATCGAGTACGCCTCCCAGAGCCTTGAGCTCTGCTTCGATATCATCTTTCTTTCGCTGGAGCTCTGCGAAGCTCAGATGCCCCGCATCGCCGTTAGCGACAGAGGTAGTTGTCTCCCCGGAAGGTACAGTTGGTGCGTGTAAATTGTTCATCCTGAGAGGTAAGCCCATAGCAAGGTAGAGAAGCTTAGAGTGATAGTTTCGAGGTGCTGTTAGATAAGAGTTTGCGATGAAGGAAAGCGATTCTTATTCCAGGCTGCGATGGGTGACGTGCCGGCCGCTTGAGCTACCTACCTCCATAGGTAGGTAGGTAGGTACCTACAGTACAACCCAGAGCTACAGCGACAGGACCCTTTCAGTGCAAACATCCGCTACAAACCTGGAGCTTGGGTCGTCCAGGTGTGACAGTACCTAAGGCATGGAGCCCTGAAGATGAAGTGGTCCGTGCACCAGCACCTCCGGAACTCTGCATGGATCATGGAGGCTTGTGAAGCAGCTTATGGCTGGCGACGTCACTTTTTCTTCCCTAGCAGCTTTTTTCTCAACAACGCGTCTTGCAGGCTCTCGTTCTCGACACCAACGTCCCATTGCAAATCAACCAACATGGCTACCGGGGTAGATGCGCGACTCATGAAGTCGACCAAGTTTCCTCCCGAGTTTAGCCAGAAAGTTGATATGCAAAAGGTCAACCTTCAGGTTATGAAGAAGTGAGTGCGCTGGCACCTTGCTCCGTGACACCGCGCGCTGACTTGTCTCCTTAGGTGGATTGCAGGCAAAATCTCCGAAATTCTGGGAAGCGAGGACGATGTGGTGATTGAACTCGTCTTCAACTTGATCGAAGGGCCACGATACGTACGTTGATTCTCTCTCGAATTACTCATAACGAATACTAATGCGTTGCCGATAGCCGGACATCAAGTCGCTCCAGATCCAGCTCACAGGCTTCCTCGATAAAGACACTGCGGCATTCTGTAAAGACTTGTGGAAGTTGTTGCTAAGCGCCCAGGGCAGCCCTCAAGGTGTCCCCAAGGAGCTCCTTGAGGCCAAGAAACTGGAGCTTATGCAGGAGAAGGTACATCCAGATTATATCCTTGCACAGTTTCTCTGCTGACATTACCTTCATAGATAGAGGCAGATCGTGCCGCAGAAAATGCCAAGCAGAGACGAGATAATTGGGATCGCCGTGATCGCGAAATGACCGACCTAAAAGATCGTGACCGCCGAGACCGGGCAGCCGCTCGTGGGGATACCTGGCAAGGGCGGCGAGGTGACCGTGACTTCGACAACCGGGGTAGAGGCGGATTCCGAAGAGGAGGTCGTCGATCACGATCTCCAGGCCCGCGCTTCCGCGACTCTAGGGATTCGTACGGGCGCGATAGCTACGTTCCCCGGGGCAGGCGCGGCGGAGGTCGGGCTGACGCTGGCCGACGGAAAACATCTGCTCAGTCACGTTCTGCATCAGCATCATCTCAATCGAGCTCGCGGAGTCGTAGTGCGTCCTGCAGCACCGACCAATCTCCCCGACGGCGACGAACTGGCTCGCCAGGGGCACAAAAAGACCGACGCAAGAGGTCGCGGTCACCTAGAGGAGATACATACCGAGGTCGTGCAAATCGTCGCAATGACAGGGAGCGCCCGGCTCGTCCATCTCGATCCGTTTCTTCGAACCGAGATTCTCCTTCACCCAAACGCAGACGATACTCTTCCTCGAGAAGCCGTTCGGTAACACGTCGTAGGCGCTCCTCGAGAAGCGTCTCTTCGTCGCGATCTAGGCGAACACCGGGCTCTCGCAGTAGAAGCCCGAGCCGCAGTTATAGTCGTAGCCGCAGCCGGTCAAGCAGTGCTTCACCTGACCGTGGAGCCAAGAGAGGGCCGAATCATGGACGACGTGGTCAGCAACGTCCAGGGAGGAGAGAATCGCCCAGCGGCCGGCGACGGAATAGTTCCTCAGCTTCTTCACGATCAAGGGTTCCGGACAAGTCAGCTGATGTTTCTGAAGATGAATCTCGTGCCGCACCAGCAAAGCCCGAGGCAGAGGCGGCTGTTGAATGAAGTATCCGAGGTCAGTCTGGTATAGATACGTCCAGAACGTATGAGCACTGATTTGTTTTGTTTACAAAAAAGTGCAGGTTGCTTTTATCAGCGCTAGTACCATGAAAAACGAAGGATGAGAATGATCCGAGGTCATTTCTTTCTTGGCAAGCTAAAGCTAACCATCTCTCAAAGCCATTCTGGTGTCGTTACTACGACGAATTGATTTTCGCTATATTTGACGATTTGGGGCGTTGAAACCAGCAAATCAGACTAAAAGTCTTTCTAGATCTGTCTAGCATAATAAATTACATATATATCTGCTTGTATGCTTCTATGGTTACACCTTACACCCAAGTTTCTAACCCAATCATGTGTATATGGGCATCTTCAAGGCTTGTGAATAGCAACGGGCTTGCTCACTTGCCAGGTAGGTAGGTACATAAGAAGGATATCGACATCCACGTGACATCGAACTCACTACACCAGGCGTTTAACGCCTGGCCATCTTCCGTAGTATAGTGGTCAGTATGCAAGCTTGTCACGCTTGAGACCCGGGTTCAATTCCCGGCGGGAGAGTTCCAGCCATTTGTGATACACAGCAATTCTTTTTTGCATCTTTTTGCTGCTGTTTGGTGTTTCTCATGGCTCACTTCTTATTTGTCAACGCGGCTTGACGCGCTTAATTCCCCGCGCCGCGCAATTGCATAGGCGCAGCCCAACTTGAATCTTAATTAACACGACCTTGAAACTACATCTCTCGGATCGGAATTCAACAACTCGACCCATCAATACAAGCTGCATGGCTGAAAGAAAACAACCCAACGGGGCCGGCGCTGGGGCTGGACAACCGACAATGTCTGAGTACAAGAAAGCGCAAGCTCGGGTGCGAGAACTAGTTGAGAAGCGAAGATTCCTTGAGAGACGCCTGGTGAGCTCTCCAATTACTCTTGCGAAATAGACTTACTGACATTTGGAAAGACGCAAGTAGAAGATGGAATCGCGCAGAAGGAAGCGGCATATCTTGATAGCACACCGACCGGCAACATCATCACGGGCTTCGATAACTACATGAAAGGCACTAGTGGTGCAGCGGCACAGCGACGAAAGGCCGGTCCGATGGAGCAAAACCGAGTCTTTTCTCGATCATCAATCTCATACCGGCCGAACAACCTGGTACGACGCTCCCGTGGTGTCGACAAAGCTACAGGGTCATGCTAACAATGGTTTCTGCAGGAGGGCATCACCCCTGGATCAGGAGGCTCAACGCCCGCCGGCGCGACACCATCATCAGCCGCGTTCCGGGACGGGCCTTCGAATCATGCGACGCCGACATCTGCGACCACGGGTAAGAACGTGAGCAAGATGAAGAAGAAGACAGCAGAACAAGAGGATAGCGAGAACGATACGGCGACGAGCAAGAAACGCACGAATTTCGGAGCGCAGCGTAAGTAGGATGGATGGTTTTGGGCGTTAGGTACAAGGGATGGATTTACTGCATGGTCTGGGTGGCGTTGGGAGGATAATGCTTAATGTACAAGAATATTCTTCTCTTGTGCATGTATGTTACGGATGTCATTTTTGGACGGGTTGTCCATTGTGGTGGCGCGACAGCATGTGGAATGATTCACAGTCTTAGAAATGGGTGCATTTGAAGATATCTGAATTAAACTTGGGCTGATCTGCAATGTGGTCTGGGTACTTGGGAAACTATTTGTACTGGAATGAGCTCCTTTAAGGCAAAGAGCGCTAGGTAGTCAAAGAAGGAATCAACAAGTTAGTGAGGTTGCTGGGTTGGAATCGTGGGATGACAAGTAGACACATGGTTTTAGACCTCAAACCTAAGACAAGGAGTAGTAGTTGATGCGATTGACAGGGCAAATTATGCCACAACAAGAAAACAGTCCATTATCCCAACCTCATTGTAAACAGTACCTAGGTAAGTAGCTCTTTGGTTGGTTTATGAGGACTGCGCTCCTATCAGTTTGCCTAAGTCAAGGTGGATAAATGGATAGACAAAGAGGTCTGAAACCTAGAAATTGTGCAAACAGACTTTCGTAAATATCATCCTCGACTGTTTGAAACATCTATAAAGGTATGATAGATGAAGGTAATGAATGCTACTAGCATGGGTGGGCTCACCGGAAGAGAGGGGCCGAGCGTGAGGAGTCGAGAGGGGGCGGGAACGACCAAGGGTGGCCGTAGCGACCGCGACCGCTACCTTAGGTACCTTGTTGTATGATGATTATTTGAACTGGACACGACGTCTTTTGATTCCCCTCTTTCCCATATTCACAACATTGTCCGCTCTATTCATTTTACATCACATCCGGTCACTATCTTGTCATATCCTTGACATCTTCACAGTTTCCATGATGACAAGACAGGCCACCCGGTTCACCCCCGAGGTGCTGCTCTCGGCCCCGCGCCGTTCCACCGGCGTCCCAAACTCCACCGGCGAGCTCATCCTCTACACCGTAAGTCACTTTGTCAATAGCTTCAGTTGAGGCCGAGGGCTCGCATTGGTTGTGGATACCAAACTAATTCGTTCAGATCTCATCTTATTCGTTCGATAAACACTCTAAGTCGGCCCAGATCCGTGTCCTCAACATCAAGGATGACACTTCTCACCTCGTTTCTGAAGACGCGTCTGTTAGCGAAGCCATCTGGATTGGAGAGAAAGAGATAGCCTTCATCAGAACCAGCGATAATGGATGCTCGTCACTCTACTCTCAACATGTCCTTGAAAAGTCTGAGTAAGCACGTTCTCATCGTTCAAAACAGACTCATGAGAACTAACACGAATATCCAAGGCCGCGCATGATTAACTGTTTTGCTGGGGCCATCTCTAATCCAAAGGCCAAGATTCTCTCTGACAGCGAGGTTGCCTTTGTCTGCTCCGCTGTCACCACTCCCAAGGGGGACATGTATTGGCCAGCGACTGAACCCAAGTCATATACCTCAGCTAAGATCTATACTGGCCTTTTTGTCCGCCATTGGGACACGTGGAATACCGAAAACCAGAACTCACTTTGGTACGGTCTGTTGACAAAGAAGAACGGTAAATGGGTCCTCGAAAAGTCGGGCCTAAGAAACCTTTTGGCAGGTACTCGTCTAAGCTCACCAGTCCCTCCTTTTGGCGGTGCTGGGGACTTCGATGTCTCTAAAGATGGCATCGCTTTTGTTGCCAAGGACCCCGAGCTGAACCCGGCCAGAAACACCAAGACGGATCTTTACTATGTGCTCCTCAAATCCTGGCTAGATAAACCTCCTGCTCCTCAGATTGTCAAGACCGGGCGACTTCGAGGATACAGTATTGCACCGACTTTTTCCAACGACGGCAAGAAGCTTGCTTTTGCCAGAATGAGACATCAGCAGTACGAGTCTGACAAGACGAGGCTGCTGGTGATACCTGATGTTACCGACTTGAGTAACGTACAGGAGTTTTATCAGACTGATGATGACGAGGGTGGCTGGGATCTTAGACCTGACTGGGTGGTTTGGAGGAAAGACGACGAGGTGCTGTATGTTGCAGCTGAGAAGCATGGGAGGTCGGTGCTTTGGAAGTTACCATCTGATCCCCTTAAAGCTCGCGACCTTCCCGAGGCTATTCACGAAGAAGGGTCCGTCGTCGAGGCCCATACTTTGGGAGACAGTGACTCCCTCCTCATCACATCCAAGTCCCGTGTCGAGAGCTCGAGCTATGGTATCCTGGACCCGGAGACTAAATCAGTCAAGGTGGTATCTTCTACTTCTAAGGACGGTAAGACGTTTGGCCTTTCCAAGTCTCAGGCCACTGAAATCTGGTACCCTGGCTCGGCTGGTTACGACAACCATGCCCTAGTCATGCTACCCTCGCACTTTGACAAATCCAAGAAGTACCCATTGGCCTTTTTGATTCATGGCGGACCGCAGTCAGCATGGACAGACGATTGGAGCACTAGATGGAACCCTGCCATCTTTGCTGAGCAGGGTTATGTGGCAGTGTGCCCCAACCCAACCGGCAGTACTGGATATGGACAAGCTCATATCGATGCGATTGCTAATCACTGGGGAGGTGCCCCATACGATGACCTGGTGAAGTGTTTTGAGTATCTGGAGAAGCACGTTGAGTACGTGGACACAGACCGAGCTGTTGCTCTGGGAGCTTCTTACGGTGGATACATGATCAGTGAGTTTGAATACTGGCAAGCAGATCTCTTGAATCATGTTACTGACACGTACAGATTGGATCCAGGGTCATGACCTAGGACGCAAGTTCAAGGCCCTGGTCTGCCACGATGGCGTTTTCTCAACGCAGAACCAGTGGTCGACTGAGGAACTCTTCTTCCCAGAGCATGATTTTGGTGGAACACTCTGGGATAACCGCTCCGGATATGAGAAGTGGGATCCATCTCTGCACACCGGTAACTGGGCAACTCCTCAATTGGTGAGAATATTATGCAAATAACATGAACTTTTGCTTACCTGTATAGGTCATCCATAATGAACTTGACTACCGTCTTCCTATCTCGGAAGGTCTGGCTATGTTCAACGTGCTTCAGGCACGAAACGTGCCCAGCAAGTTTGTCATGTTCCCTGATGAGAACCATGTAAGTTTGTGAGGAAGTTGACTAGAATACTTGCTAATTGATGATGCAGTGGGTGTTGAAGCCGGAGAACTCGCTTGTCTGGCATAGAGAGGTTCTGGATTGGGTCAACAAGTATAGTGGCATCTCAGATGAGGCAAAGCTAGAGAAGCAGACTGAGGATATGACTGTATAGGTAGATGCACGTCGTGAGCAAGGGTGGCTCTTGGACATAATGCCTTGGAAGAGAGGTTGTACGAATAATGACGGCTGGCTAGTGAATTGACGATTAAATCAGATGTGCTTTGCTTTGTGTCTTATGCTTCTTAGGAGTTAGGATCCCCCAGTATATACAATGCCGTGCGAAAGTTCCGACATATCAGCAGTCCGGGGGTTATTAAGTCACCTATTTAAAATCCTTATAAATATTACTTTAAACCAAATTTAAATAAGTAAAAGGCTTTATAAAGTTTTATAGCTTATAATAGGTATTTATATATTTTATTTAGTTATTTTTAAAACCCGTATATTTAAATGGGAAAATAGGAAATCGTCAGAACTTTTACACGCCCACTGTATACTTTATAATGAGATCTCCTGCAGCTGCTTAAATGAGCTTGTCAAGATTCTAATCCAACATTTTGCACGAGACTGTATGTATAATAATCAAGAGTTTAAGCGAGTAGAATAGAATATGATTCCAAAAATGCTGATACACGCCTGACTACTTGACAGCGGATCAAATCAAAAAGCAAAAACCCTTCCAGGTTCGAAAAGCCTCATCAGGCCAAGAAATCTTCCTTACCATGTGCCTTTGCCTTGTTCACCCTTCCCCCTGAAGAACTCCGTCGCTATGCAAGTTAACCCAAGACCCAATCACCACCTCCAGTATTATCCGACTGATCGTCTCCCTCGTTTGATTCACAAATGGATGCATCTCTATGACAAGTCCATGGTATCTTGATCTATACGATCGCCCACGGAGCTCAGTCCTGACTCATCGTCGCTGGCGTGTCCGTTTTGCTGGGGAGCTTGTTGCTGTGGCGGTTGGTCCTTATCCTGCTGCTGCTGTTCTTCTGGTGTCGGACTGGCTGTTGGAGAGGCGCGCTTGGAAATCCATTCTGCAATGCTCGTCTCTAGACCGCCTTCGACTTGTATCTCGCCTGTATCGTGTCCGCGACCTAGTATGGTACCGTGGTACTTTGCGTCATCGCCAGTTTTACTGTGCTTCTTCTTAAGAGCTGCAAACGGGCGACTGTCAGTGACCTTGTAGAGTATGTCTCGTAGAAGGACTCACCATTCAGGTAGTCTGTGGCATCTGTCTCGCCATCTCCGCTGCCAACCTCCATCATCTCCTTCATGCGCTGCCCTGCGAACCACGCGATAAACTCGTCCACTCCGCGCAGGTCCTCTTCGCCGCGCCACATCTCCTCGGCAGGGACGCGCTCGGGCATCAGAGCACCTGCGTCTTGGAGCGCCAAACGGATGTCTGCGATGGTGAAGTCGGCGCTGTCGCCTTGGTTGTGCGCCGCATGCTCAGCGGTGCTCTGGCAGAGGAGCGACAGGTATCGGGCGGCTAGGTCGGTCAGCGAGTCGAGAACGGCTGGGCGCGTCGAGTGGTAGCCCGTGGAACGGAGGATCTGGAGAATGGATGGGCGGAGGAGGGCGTGGAAGAGAGAAGGCGGCGTCGTCATTGTCGGTTTAAAATACTGAATGTGTATGTTCTCTGTATTCGATCGGATATTGGTATGGGTTCTTTCGCGAGCAGCTTGCGATCGTCAAAAGATTCCCTTCGGTTGATGAGCTGAGCTCGGCCGTCATCGAAGATTTGGCGTCAGGGCCTCGCAGCGCATATCCGAACAATGCGCTTTGAAACTGCTCAAAAATTGTTGAAGCTGTTTGCGATGAAGCTTCGCCAATGGAAGGGGGAGGTGCAGAGCTGTCAAACGGTAGGTTCAAAAGAGTGGGGACTGCACAATAGGACTTACACCTCAATTACTACGTACCTAGATACCCTAAAATACAATACAATGCTTTGCTGATTCACAATTAAAGCATTATCGACCACTTAAATTACATGTCCTTTCTCATTGTACTACAGTCTCTACTGTGCAGCGTAACACAATGTAAATACATTGGAGAGGTCTCGCTCAAGGTCCAAGCCTGATAGAAATATACGCACTCTGAACGTGTCTATCATGAATCGTATTGTGAAAAGGGTTCTGGTTTTGGATTTTTTAGTTATGTTTTCTATCATACATTCAGATCAACGCTTCCTTGGGCGCGTATACTATACAAAACTGCAGTCGGTGTGGCTGAACACCGTTGCTATGCTATTTTACATGAGTCGGATTGGTTGGAGATATGACCCAGTATCTACTCAAACGCCGATATGATGCTTCCTTTTTTACCTTTTACCTTTTGCCACTTCCTTTCCCCCTTCTTAATATCTCAAACACTCCCATCTGTGTTGCCGCCTCTGTAAACATCCGCTTCTTGACTCCTTCATCGCCGTCAGCAGGCCAATACTGCTTCTGTAGATACTCAAAGAGAGCCTCGCCACGACGGTCACCCTCGAGGCGAGATGCATCGCCCTCAGCCCAAGCAACGAGGCTACGATCGAGGTCCCGCTTGGCGTGCATAAGGCGGCGCCGGTGAGTTGGCGAGTCCCAAGAGAGCTTGGTCGTCTCGAGAACCATTTCGAGCACAAGCGTTTCCGGAGGTAGGAAGCCGAATAACTCGCGCAGGGTTGTCAACGCTACAACGAAGCCTGCGTTGTCCTTGATCCGACGGAACGTGTGGAGGATCTTGCGGGCGAGTTGGCCATCCATGCCATCAGGTTGGAAGACGTGCCGGAACTTGACCGTCTCGGCAAACATGGCACGAGTAGGCTCGGCCTGAGCTGGGACATAACCAGCTGAGACATGCAGCCGGTTGATAGCGAGGGTCTTCCACATTGCGCTGAATGTGTAGGGGTCGGGCTCGACACCCTTTTCTGTGATAAGGCTATGGTATAAATCCAAGGCCTGCTGTGATTGTCCCGCTTGGATGTACGACTCGAGTAGCTGGTTGATGACAAAGGAGTCAGCCTTCATCTCGGCGTCACGGAACGCCTCCCAAAGCGTCAGGAGTCGATCGTGAAGGTCCCGCAAGCGGTAGTTCTCGGCCAGAAGCGAGAATGTTTCCATAGTCGCTCTTGGAAGAGGTGATGTGCCGGCTTCTTTTGGTGATGCCTTGCCGTTTCCTCGGGCCTTGACGAACTCGATTCGTGACTCGATCATGCCCCAGGCTATTTTATCCGCCTTCTCAAGATCCTCGACACCTCCAGCTCGTTGCCAGGCTCCAATGAGACCGTTCAGCTGGATAGGAGAACCCTCGATACCTTTCTGTCCCATAAACTCCACAACGCTATGAGCTCCGTTCAAGTCACCCGCTCCGATCAGTCGCTTCAACCACTTTCCAAAGAAGAATTTGTTGGCAATAACAGATGGCATGTACTTCTGCATCTTCAAGTCGATCTTTCCATCACTCATCATGTCGACGAAAGCATACAACGCGTTCTCGGTCTGGTGCGTTGTCAAAAAGTAAGATATAACTTGATCGTAGTCGGAGAGCTTCATGTCTGCTCCAAGGAGCTCACGAAGGTGGCGGTACGCATTCCAGGCCTTTTCCCGACCTTCTTCTGTACCGAGTTCGGACCAAGTTCGGATCAGAGGCATCAGAATACGAGGATCCATTTGCTTGTTGATGAGCTTCTTGATGGCTCGCTGCGCTTGGTCCAAGTCGCCCATGCGACAGTACATCCTCACACCAAGCTCCCAGAACTCCTGGAAGGTCTCGGCATTCTCGTCACCCAGTGTGCTCATGCATCGCTTCCAGTTTTCAACTGCCTTTGCCTCCCATCCATCGACAAAGACCGCTTCAATAGTCAGGAGTTGCTGAACAGGGTTCAGAGTAACCCTGGCCTCGCTCATGTCACGAGCGAGCAGCGCAACGTGCGATAGACGATGTATGTTGATAGACTCGTCTGCTGAGAAAACCTTCCACAAGAGATCCCAGACCTCGAGAGGGACGTGACTCCAGCCGTGTGCAAGTGAAAGTCTGGCTGCGTGGTAAGCTTTGAACAACCCTTGCACCGTTTTCATCGTGAGCTTGGCGCCCCGACGCAAGTCTCTGGCTGTGCGAGCCAGTACTGTATTAAGACGTGCGATCTTTTTACGCTGATTGATGGTCCATGGCTTCTCTGGAACTTGAGGCAAAGCTATTTGAGAACCCAGGGATCCAAATTCGGGCAACCCGGGAAGTTCTGAGTCCAGCTCCTCTAACAATTCCTTGGGCAAATCTGCGCCAGTTTTGTCAATCTCCTTGTCGATTGCCGCAGTATAGGCATCCAATTTGGCAATGATTCGCTCGAGATCGTCTGCCGTCTTCATCTTCTGCCAGTCGCTGCCCAGCTGATCGACTACATCTTGAAAAGCTGCCTTCTCGTCCTCTCCACCAATATCCTCCTTGATCTCCAGGAGGGCATCCTTAAGACCGGAAGTGTCGACTTCGTTCAGCGATGCGCCAAAGGCTTCTTCTCCAGGAAGCTCTGTCCTCTTGCCGTGATCTTGCTCGAAGAATCGGACGCTGAATGACTCGTTCGCATCCTTCTTTGGGCCTCCCAGAGATCTTATTCGATCAAGGTACTGTTTGAGCTCGAATTTGCTGGGTTTCCGGGACACAGCATCGTCGACTGATCGTTGCGCGGTGGCCTTTGAACTATACGCTGCTGTCGCTATTCGTGGTTGTGCCGGTCGCTGTCGAATCGCTAACCGACATGAGCGACATATCGTCTCATTTCGGCATCGTAGATCGAGTAGCAGGGGTCGGCCCGCCATTATCAAGACATAGGTGAAGTTTGGAACTTTGGACGTGGAGTGAGGGACGCTGAACCTTTTCAGAAGTGTTATCGATAAGACCTTGGCTACAAATGGGCCCACTTACAGAAGGATTTGGAGAGGCCAGCCTTACCGCTTACCTCTTCTGGCTGTCGAGGTAAGTTTTCTCACGGCAGAAAATTAATTTTTGTCTGTAACTCGGCGGTGGGCTGGAACTATCGCGACTCCAAAGATACCCCCAAAGCAACAGCGAAAATGCCAGAATTTCTCCGATTTACAGGACATCGGTCCTTTACGCAGCGACTGATCCTTTCGACACTCACTGGTCGACCTATCCACATCTCCAAGATCCGAAGCACATCACCTACGAATCCCGGTCTCGCTCCCCATGAGATCTCCTTCTTGCGCCTGCTCGAGGCTGTCACCAATGGCAGCTCGATGCAGATTTCCTACACTGGTACGACTATCACATATCACCCTGGTTTGATTACAGGCACTATGGCCGGCTTTGGTGCCTCGGACGGCGATGTCATTGAGCACAACATCTCCATGAACAACACCCGCGGCGTCACCTACTTCCTCATGCCTCTCTGTCTACTTGCGCCCTTCTCCAAGGCGCACATGAACGTCCGATTCACAGGCCCCGGCGTCATCACGTCATCTACGGAGACGGGTGACATTTCAGTCGATTCCTTCCGAACAGCTATCCTCCCCCTCTTCGCCCTCTTTGGTATTACCCCCGCGCGGATAGAGCTGAGGGTGCTGCAGCGATCTTGTGCTGGACCTGGTGGAAAGGGCGGCGGTGGCTGTGTCGAGTTGCGATTTGCGAGTCAAGTGCGACTACCAAAGACGCTGCATCTCAACAGAAGTCCCGGTCGGATAAAACGCATTCGCGGTGTCGCATACTGCACTGGAGTGTCTGCCTCTAACAATGCCCGCATGATCCACTCAGCGCGTGAGATCCTGAACCCTTTGGTATCCGACATTCATATTGCTGCGCAGTATGACCAGGCGCCGCTCGTGCCCACGGGCGACAAGGCAGGAAGTAAGAGACGGCTGGGAATTGGATTTGGCCTGAGCTTGGTCGCCGAGTCGAGCGCTGTGGGTATTCTCTACTCTGCAGATGTGGTTGTCCCGCCTCAAGGTGGTGTTATCCCCGAAGACATTGGTAAGCGATGCGCTTACCAATTGCTTGAGACTATCTCGCAAGGGGGCTGCGTCTCACCAATCTCAGCAAAGACGATGCTTATTCTCATGGCCATGGGATCCGAGGATGTGGGCCGCCTCAGGATCGGCCGGGACGTGCTTGGATCGGAAGAGATGGTTGTTCTGGCGAGGGATCTGAGAACATTCGGTGCGAGCAGCTGGGGCTTGAGGGACGTGGAGGACGACACAAATGATATCATTGTTTCTGTTAAGGGTACTGGCGTTGGTAATGTGGGAAGAAAGATAGCGTAAAAGCAATAGAGCAATCCATTTTCAGTTCCGATCACACAAACCAAGCACTTAGTTGCAATTCCTAACATGTTCTCATTATTGTCTATCGTTTTGGGCTGTCCGCGCCGGCACATTTATACCTTGCCTGCGCGCTTCAATAGAAGCCATAGTTGCACCGTAGCTGATAGTACGGAGCGAATATGCAGCGTTTCTCTCGGAGTTCGTGGCTGCATTACGAAGCGAATGAATAACGTGATACTCGCCGATGACTCCATTTCCAGAGCTTAACACGTCCGACAGATGTGATCTTGTCGGTTCATCGGCAAGCGAATCTCTCGTGGGTGGCTCTGACTCTCCCGATGTTGAACTAGCCTCTTCAGCTGTACTAACACGCTGCAGTGGCTGGAGCTCGATTTCGTCCGTCTCATTGACCGGCAGTGAGCCAGGCATGTCCCTAGATACACCACGCTCCTCCGCATCCAAGTCCTCTATAGTAGGGGCCATCTCTTGAACAACATCCGGCACCATCGGACGGAAGGTTTTGAGAATCAGACGAAGCCTCTCTCGTTCGGTGTGTACCGTCAACATTAAACATTGAATGGCCAATATCACGACATCTGCCAAAAAGTAATAGACGCGTGAAGTGGGCGGTTTCTGGCCTATAAAATCGACAATCAGGCCGCCGTGCATGTAGCCTCGATGATAGTCCGGTCCGACAGGAAGCGAAGCAAATACATGAAGAAGCATGCATATGATATTTGGAACAAGAACCAAAAAGACATGTATGGGACTTGCTGGCATTAGAAAAGGAAAGGACTCATCCTTTGGCGTCAGGTAAAGGTACTGGCCAACAGATCGTAGGATGAATCGAAACATTGAGCACCTGGCAGCATTTGTAAGCCTAACTCGGGACGGAAGTAAACAACGGAATGGCTTCACATACTCCATATAATACAGCGCACTTAACTCCGCAAAAACCAGGGTATCAAGACTCTTGAGCAAATGTGTGATGAATTCCAGCTTTCTCGCTAAACCGGGATTGCGCTTCTTCCTGCTCTTTTTCTTCTTGCGACGTTGCGATTGCGATTGGGCACGCGACCTAGACGGCCTCGATTGTTCAGATGGCAGATTCCATGTAACTCGGCTACCGGACGAGGCAATGGCGGGTTCGGCCGGTGAGGCGTCGTTTGGCGCCGTAGAGCTCGGCGAGGCATCATCGCTCATTCTCGAGTATCGTCATCTGCGAGCAAGCTAGTTCTGCATGAGCAAGGCGAACAGCTCAGCTCAGGATGAGCATGGGCAGATCATGAGGCAGCTGTATCAAGGGCGTGTGCTTGCGGAAAAGACTCGGATGAAGGGGCCAATACGTATATGAAACAAAAGTCGATTGAGAATATGTGAATTCAAGACATAAAGTACGGAGGTCTTGTATGTATGGACCTGACTTGTTGGAGCATGAGGCGACCCTGAGCAGCCATGATAAGATGGCAGGGATCATGCGTGGCAGACAGACTACCGGCAGGTGCCAGTGACAGACCGGATAAAGAATGCTCCGGAAAGGGCGGGACAGCCCAAGGTACAGAGGTACCTGTGTACCCCGCCATCGGACGGGCTGTGGTGGGTGATGCAGCAGTAACGGCCCAAATAATTTCTGCCCGCCGTGACTCAGACGAACAACGACGTCCAAGAGCGAACCCCACGACCTCGTCTCAGCTCCTCGCAATTAGAGAAGCCCGCCATCATGACGACCTCAAGCACCGCCCCCTCGGAGGATCTCACTTCACAAATTCTGCAAGCTTTGTCGGAAAAGAGCCCCCTGCTCTCCTCTGAGGCCTTCCCCGCCATCGCCTTCCAGGACATCAAGGCTGCCCTCGACCGTCTTGCTTCGCGATCTATGATCACTTATGAGACAATTGACCGAGAAGAGGCTATTCTCGAGCCCGAAGCGGAGCAGATTGCAGAGCATGGTAGTCACGAGGCGCGTGTTTTTGAGGCGCTGCGAAATGCTGTGGAGGGGCTGTCGATCCAGGACCTGGAAAAGGCCATTGGTGACAAGACAGTGACCAAGGTCGGTCAAGGCAAGGCCTTCAAGGAGAAGTGGATCACAAAGAACCAGGAGGGAAAGCTGGTTGCAACTGTATGTATAATGTTGAGGTTCTATCTCATGTTTGAGATTGGCACCGACTGTTGCTAACCACTATGTGACAGGCCGAATCAATTCAAGATGTGACCCGAGCACAGCTCCAGCAGATCAAGGAGACACGGACCCACGAGCCCAAGATCCTGACCGATCTCAAGAAGCGAAAACTGATCAAGATGCAAAAGGTTATCAGCTTCAAGATCGAGAAGGGCCCCAAGTTCGCCCTGGAGATTCAGAAGGAAGAGACCGATCTGACGGCCGATATGATTATGTCTGGATCATGGAAGACTGCCAACTTCAAGCCCTACAACTTCAAGGCCCTTGGAGCGGACCAGAACGCCGGTGCGCTGCACCCTCTCAACAAGGTGCGACACGAGTTCCGACAAATTTTCTTCGAGATGGGCTTTGAGGAGATGCCGACCAACAAGTTCGTCGAGACTGGATTCTGGAACTTCGATGCCCTATTCGTGCCTCAGCAGCACCCCGCCCGTGATCTTCAGGATACCTTCTACATCTCGGACCCCAAGGTGGGCGACAAGCCGCGATCAGAGGTTGAGGGACAGAACACGGAGGAGTACTGGGAGAACATCAAGGAGGTGCACCAGAACGGCAAGTTTGGATCAATTGGCTACAGGTATCCCTGGTCAGCGGCAGAGACCAAGCGACTGGTGCTCCGAACCCACACCACGGCCATCTCAACGGCCATGCTGTACAAGCTGGCGGCGCAAAAGGGACCTGACGGCCGACCACCTCCCGCCCGATATTTCTCGATTGACCGAGTTTTCCGTAACGAGACGGTAGACGCGACTCATTTGGCCGAATTCCACCAAGTCGAGGGTGTAATTGCTGACTACGGACTTACGCTGGGAGGACTGATGGAGTTTATGGAGGCTTTCTTCGCCAAGATGGGCATCACCAACCTCAAGTTCAAGCCGGCCTACAACCCGTACACGGAGCCCAGCATGGAGATCTTCAGCTACCACGAGGGGTTGGGCAAGTTGGTCGAGATTGGTAACAGTGGTATGTTCCGTCCCGAAATGCTGGAGCCCATGGGCTTGCCCAAGGACATGCGGGTGTTTGGCTGGGGATTGTCCTTGGAGCGACCAACCATGATCAAGTACAAGATCTCCAACATTCGAGAGCTGTTGGGCCACAAGGTGGATCTCAACTTTATCGAGCGAAACCCTGCTGTGAGATTAGAGAAGGAGTAAGGGTGTAGTACGGATCTATACGAGACGTTAAAAAAAAGACAAAAGATGACGCGGCGAATGTTAGAGGACGGCATCTAGAAATCCTGGTGTAGTGGGCAGTATCATGACTAGACGAAACAAGAACCAAAATAAGAAACCGGACATTTCAAGCCAAGCGCGTTGAGATCTGGATCGAGAATAGGGGTCCCCTGGTGAGATGATGACTGATGGGGAGGGACCCTGACTAGAGACGGGAATCGAGGTTGAAGATGGAGTCATGTCGTCAGAAGAGGTTTGAAACAAAGATCTACCCCCACCAGCGTCGAAGCCATTCACATCGATGACAATTGATTACGCACACGACAGTTGGACCCTGAATATCTTTTCTGTCGTGTTTCCTTCTCGGCAGTTCAATTCGTGGGAACTCAAAAATGTGTACGTTTTTGGTGATGGTGGTTGACAGCTTGGCTTGGTCGTCCATGTGATTGATTACATAGATTGCATAAATGATAGGTGATGCATAAATGCAGTCATCCCCGCTTTCGGCACCTTCCTTTCGCTTACCAGCCTAGACCCACACTGAGAATGGTCGGCCCCACGTCCCTTGAGCCCCGCCCCGCTTCGCGTGTCTCCAGCTTCAACCACCGTCATTGAGATGAGAGTGCGATTTTGACGTTGTCTATTTTCCCTTTGTATCGCCTGCTACAGTGTCGCTTTTCTAGCCCCGCAACTGAGGGAGATGGACCACGGACAGTGACCTCACATCCAGAGCGGGGCAGCTGATTACCTCAGACTCTGTCAATGCAACGCTCAGGCATTCGCATGCATGTTAGTCACTACTGTACTCTACGGCATCTCTTTGTAACCTGGGGTAATAAACGCCCTTGGCGTTGTCTTCCCCGCGTAAAGTTACTGGTGTTTGTAAACTCCCCCTGCCAAGTTGTAGGTGGTGTGATCCGGAACAGCTCTCTTTGGGGACTTTGACAAGCCCTCCTCCGCGTCTGAGCATGGGCAAAGATCAGCGTCTAAGGGTCATGATGCAGATGCATCACGGTCTGATATCTCTACCCCGCGTTTTGAGCTGCTCTGGTTTTCTAGGAGTTTCCTTCGTGCTTGATATGCGAGGCTCGCTGTGAGATTTGCAGGGAAACCGTCCCGTTGTCTGACGATCGAAACGTCGTGGTTGGTCACTACGTACGGGCGACAAGCTCTGAGAGCAGAGGCGAGGGGGACGCCACCTTTGTCATGGCCTGGTTGGCTAATGCTGGAAAGAGGATGGCCAGCACGTTTGAATGGGATGCCCGGCAAAAGCTTATGCACTTGTTGTTCTATTGGCCGGGTGTCATTCGTTCTGCAGTCATGATGGATGATTGACTTCCCTCCCGTGGCACGCGAGATCAAGCCCTGGCTTGGTCGAGACTTACCGTACAGTGCTGTACCTCTGTTTCTGTAAGAGGGGAAGGAAAAGGTCAAAGATCGACGGTAGCTTGTCTGATCTCTCCTCCTCGAACAGTTATAAACTCGGCTGCCTTCCCGTCTCTGTTTCTTCCTTTCGTCTTCATACCACACCATATACTCCAACTCTGAGCCTATCAATTGTCCACGAACGTGTCCTAAGCCAAAGGACCATAACCACTGCGATTACAACTCAAATTCTATCATTCACCTTCAAACAATCTTCACAATGGATTCCGGTGCTCCTCAGTCTGCCCCTACTGGCAACGTCAGCGGCCGTCGCCGGGTATGTCTCACCTCATATTCACTGCAGTAACCCACGACTAACCAACCTCACAACAGAGCTCAGGTTTCATGCCCGCCTTCGCCGGCCTGAGCGAGCAGAAGCGCGGCTCCGAAGCCAGCGCCGCCCGCCGCGCGAGTATGTCAGACCAACAGGCAAAGGGTGGCATCTTCAGCCAGTTCTTCCACAAGTACGTCACTTACACCGCATCGCATGATCCTCATGCTGACCATCATATCACAGCAACTTTGGCAAAAACGCCAGCAAATAAACGACATGAACATTATGAGTCTAAGGCATTGGCCAGTGTATTATTAGTATCATGATGGCGGAAATAGGGCGTTTGTTTTTCCTCTTCTTTTCCTGTTGGTAGCTTGGCCACGGAGTCGGTGCGAAAGCGAGCCCAGTTGTAGGAATAGTACGGCACAATAATGATGTGATCCAATTCGCTCTGCTCTTCTCTTGTGAACCCGTGGTGACGTACTCGGAGCATGATAGCCGGAACTTAATCACATCTTCGCCGGAAGCCAATACGGCGTCCTTGGCTACACCTCATTGCTTATGTGCACTGAAACAATTCCGGCTGTTCCAAAACTGACGGTCTTTCTAAAATCGTACCATGTTGACGCCTTTCGCCAGTATCGCATACATCCGTATATCCGACAGCGATTATCTCTACATCCTCCTCCAGCTAATGCTTTTATGTATGTGCCTAGGCACATAGGAATCTATTGACGCTAGTATTCTAAGCCTTGACCATGAAAATCTATCATTTGTTAGCAAGAACTTCCAACAAAAGAACCATTGGGCAATACAAACCTGGTTCAGCGCCTTGGTATCCAACACAGCCTGCTTCTTCTGCGCAATAAATCGTGACCGCACAAAGTTCCTGCTACCCCGTGGTGTAGATGTGCCAGACGGCGTCGTAGCTCCTGTTCCTGGAGCTGACGCCGCGGGCGTAGAGTTCTGTGTGATGACCGTGCTTGTAGAGTCTGATGCTGCTGCTGCCGCCTCCTCCTTCTTGCGCTTCTTCTTGTCTTTCTTTTCCTTCTTGGACTTCTTGTCCTTCACCTTGTCCTCGTCTGATTCCTCGGGAGACCGGCTCTTATCCTTAGACTTGGACTTTCGCTTCTTGGATCGCTCTTCTGAAGGTGTGACCTCTTCGTCGTCCGATGCCTCCTCTGTAGACTTCTTGCGAGACTTGTCCTTCTTAGATTTCTTCTCCTTCTTCTTAGCCTTGGTATCGTCGCTATCGCCATCCTTCAACTTGCGCTCCTCCTTGCGTCTCTTCTTGCTCTTCGAGTCGGACTCTCGGCTGGAGGACTCCTCTTCGTCGTCGTCGTCGTCGCTGGCCTTTCGCTTCTTTGACTTCTTCTCCTTCTTTGATTCCTTTGGCGTCGGGGCAGATTCCATTACCACGTCCTCGTCCGAATTCGTCTCTGCTTGTGGCTTCTCGGGCTCTTCGGCTTCCCTCTCCTTCATCTCGTCGCCCACCAGCAGACCTCCGTACACGAACTTCATGGCTCCGTATCGTTGCTCGACAAAGTGGTGTGTCTTGACGGCGAGTCTCACCTGTTGGTCTTCTTCGATGGCATCGTCCGACTTTCCGTTGAGTCGGCTTAGCAGATCCTGGAAGACGTCGAGACCGGTGATCTCGTCCTCCTTTGACTTGCTGAATCCCAACCCCTTCATGTCATCTTTGAGAACCACGCGGATGTAGGAGGCGTTGGCGGCCGTGTGCAGCTCCGAGTGCGGCGCATCCTGGGCTCCGAGGAACTGGCCCGGTTGCCAGCCCTGAGCGCGAAGGATCTTCTGTCCGAAGGTGTTTGTGTCTTTAGTCCATTTTGTGTTATTAGGATCCTTGTTGATCTTTCGTCGACTGCGAGAGGTTAGCGCACAATCTCCTTTGAATTTCATGTCAAAGCCAATGCAGAGAAGACTTGCCTCTTGTTTTCTGCGAGGAGCCCCATGTTTGCGACTTGAAAGACACGACCACCAAAAGTTCACGAAAGATGAAGAGACGGACTGGACTACATACAAGAAAAAAAAGGTGGGCAGTGGAGATGTGCGGTCGTGAAAATATCTTATCGCGGTTTATCATTGGTTCTTAGCGGTTATCACTGCCCCACAACCTACTCCTCCAGCTTATTCCTTAGTTACCTAGGTAGGTAGGTATTCCCCAAGGCTTGAGAACAAGTGACTAGGAACTTAGGAGACAGGGAGAGGATACCTAATTAAATCAGACATTTTATAACAAAGAATGATTATACGATATTTATTTCCCGTGATGCGATCCTTACTAGTAGCAACAGAGCCGGCATAGTGTACAGGGATGTAGGTGCAACGCCCATCCTTCAATCCAGATGCCCAGGAAATTATATTAAAAAAGCAGCAAACTCCAAAGCGTCCAACAGCCCATGTAGCTCCGAATCGAGAAGTGCCTCGAGAGTCTAATAGTTAAGCTCACCACTTCCACCACCTGAAACTTGGTCCAGGTCTTCGTAGCTCTTGAGGCTTCGGCCCTGGACAGCCTCACGCGGTCCGCCTGCGGCTCCTCCAGCACCGTCACCCCAGCGCGATCCTCCATTTCGGTTTCGACCACCATCATAGCGATTACCGCCTCGACGATCGTAGGGTCCAGAGCGGTACTGACCACGGTTGCTACCCATACCGCCTCGACGAATCGGTCCGCCGCCAGAGCGGTCATCGCCCATCGGGTTCCATCCTCCAGATTGCATGTTGGCGAACATGGGAGGGAAATTGCCCGGGGCCATGGGAAAGCCAGGCATTCCCATCATACCATTCATGGCAAAATTCTGGAGATTGAAACCACGCGGTGTTCCACTGTTGGACTGACCGTTTGATGGCGGGAAGTGGCCATTCGAGTTTGCGTCAGTCCTAGACGGTGCAATGTGCGATGGGTCCATCACGTAGGCATTGATCAGTTCAAACTAAACACTTCGAGTTAGCCAAGTGCAACGAGCTGCAGATGAAAAGTAACATACCTCTTGCCTCAGAGTATCAAGCCACTCGCCGTGACGCTTCTCCACGTGCTTTCGCCAAAAGTGCTCCTCTTTAAACAGCTTGGAGCAATCAGGGGCCTTGCATCGCCACTTGTGTTCATCTTCCTGCTTCACATGTCTGAGAAGTTCTTCGTCAACAGCTTCGTCCACAGGCCGGCCACCAAGCTTTCGAATATCAACTGAATGGGGATCCAAAATCTGTGTAAGCTTATCTTCAAATGTCTTGACCCAGTTGAACGCTCGGAGGAGCTGTTGCTCAGTCTTGCTAGAAGCGTTTCGGAACTTCTTTTCCCCTTCAGTAAGTTCACCCTCGGCTTCGTCAGCCCCCTCGCCTCGCTTCTTGCCAGGGAATGGGTCTCCATTGGCACTAGCTCTCGCAACTGCCTTCGCCGAGGACGAGAGCGTGCTTCGAGGTCGGCGCAAATGGCCGCCGGGGCATTTCCGTGTAAGCTCGTGTATCGAATCGCTTTCGAAAACACAGAAGAAGCAGAAGTTGAATACGCGGCGGAGGTACTCAATCAAAAGATCAAGTTGCTTCTTTTTGACTAGGAGATCCTCGTCATCAACCTCTTCGTCTTCCACAGCGCCCTCCTCCTCCTCCTCCTCCTCCTCTTCGACTTCGATAATGCCGTCTTCTTCCTCATCCATAGCTTCATCCATCCCCACCTCTCGGGTCTTCTTGACCTTCTTGACAGGGGTTGGAAGTACAGCCGGCTGGAGTTGGCCGGCATTTCTTAAATCTTCAACCTTTTCTTCAATTTTTAAGGTGGCCTGGAAATCAGAACCGAAGTCTTCCTCGAACTTGTTGACAATTCGCTGTACAAGAAGGAGGTC
Source organism: Fusarium sp. NRRL 66739 (assembly GCA_021655895.1). Classification (NCBI taxonomy): domain Eukaryota; kingdom Fungi; phylum Ascomycota; class Sordariomycetes; order Hypocreales; family Nectriaceae; genus Fusarium; species Fusarium sp. NRRL 66739. The sequence goes on from JAJJWO010000278.1 coordinate 64,838, forward strand.
CTTGTCGATGCGCTCAGGGGCAGAGAAAAGATCCCAGAGGGCCTTCTTCCTGGGATGAACAGGAGGGTTGTGGACTCCGACATGGCAGACAAAATCACCCCGGACCTCGTCCTTCACGGTCTTTCCGTTGATGGCCTCCAGGGCTTTGTCAGCAGTGGATACTGGCTGAGGAGACGTTATCACCTCGTCGCCATCCTCGTCTTTGGGATCAGCACGATCCACTGGGAGCGCAGTTTCAGAGGAAGGGTGAAGCATAACCCACCCAATGCGGTGATACCGCTTACTGGGATTAGGGTCAGACAGCGAGAGCCACTTGAAGCCACCCTCCTCCTCACCGAGATGCTCTTTACAAAAGGCTTCGAGATTCTGACGGCTAACATGAGGCGCAATGGTTTTGATCAAGAGAGTTGGTTGGAACTGGTTTTCGTCGCGAATGTCAGCGCCGTTAGCCGGGACAAGGTCGCCAACACCCAGAATCTCGTTGGTAGCTGTCGCCTCCCCTTCTTCCTTCTCAACTACACCGCCACTGCCGTTACTCTCACTCTTAGGGAGACCCTCGAGGGAGAAGTCATCAAAAGTACCAGACTCAAGGTCTTGCTCCCACTGACTGTATGCGCCACGTCGGTATTCGTTGAGCTTTCCTCTGAGATCGTCACGGATTTCAGGGACGTATCGCTCCCTGAACCATTGTTCCTTCTTATGCTCAGAAACAAACGAACGTGCCATCTTAGCCTGTAACTCCTCCTTGTAGGCGTCGTAGGCAGCCTGAATCCTAGCCTTTTCCTTTTCGCGATCCTCTGGGCCACGAGGTCTCTCTGGTTCACGGCGACGGCCAGTACGGACTCGCTCCTTTTCCTCCTTGATCTTCTCATTCATTCGCCACCATTCTCCAAAGTAAGAGAAACCAACCTGGTAGGGAAGTTTGACAGGGTCGGCAAGGGGATTGACGCTTGGGTTACCTGAGGAGCTAGCATCCTGGCCAGGCACATATCGGTCAATGTTGGCAGGCGGTGACTGTATGCGACGTCTGTCATCGCGGTCCCGGTCGTCTCGACGAGGTCTGGGTTCGTAGCGGTCGACAGTGGCTGGGGACCGAGAGCGGCGGCGTTCGCGACGTTCATGGCCTGTAGAGATGTAAGCTTTAATGCTACTGCAGCTTGCCTCTGCCTCTGCCTCTGCTACTGGATGGCGTGAAACGAAAACATGGTATTGAAAGACGAACCTGGAGATCGTCCACCGCGATAAAAGGACTCGCCTCGGTCGGGACGTTCATCTCGCGTGCGCGAATCATCGCGGCTCCAGCTACGGTCAACCGGAGAGCGAGCCGAGGCATCCCGAAAGGATGTATACGAGTCCATTGTTGGTTCCGTTTCAAGCGACGCGACGCGGCATGAAAATAGGTTGCCTAATGGGCTTTTCGCGGGAGTCGTTGCTGCTCGCTTTCAAGCGGAACGCTATGTTTGCAGAGGTCGTATCTATTGTTTGGCAACATGGTCGAGGTTAGAGAAATTATCTTGCGCAAAGTATGAACAAGTGGAGCGAGAAAATGAAGAGAGGTGCCGAAGAGGCGCCATAGAAACGGTAATTCAGGGGTGATGGGCCCTGAGCGAATGATAAGAGAAATAAAGAAGTCGAGAATAAATGATTTTGAAATGGACAAGACAGAAATGCCGCGATCAGGGAGGGAGGATGGGAGAACGCGAGGCTGCGGATGCGGCTGGATCGACAAGCTGAAGGAGCTGGAATAGGGATTAAGGGGACAAGAAAGGCAGTAGAGAAAAGAGTATGGGGAGACAAACTAATTGAATAAGCGCGGTCTTGAAGACGAAGATGGTGCGCTTGAATCGAGAGTTATGCGCTCTCACCTTACGGCAAATGCAATACAATGCGATGTGATGAAGAAGTGAGGTTGAAGAGGCTGAGTTGTCGTTGGTCGGGGGGCCAGTCGGAAGTTAAGCTTCGCGCGAATTAAAGTGGAGCCCTCTATTGACCGAACGTGGAGGGAAACTGTGACAGGGGACCATGTTTGCCTGTGGGTCAGGGATCTATACCTATTAAACTGAATTAAATATATTAATTAAATTGTCTATTTAATTTCTTTTAAGTAATTACCCCTTTTTTATATAATAAATTATATTA